>REGM01000097.1:84749-167066 GCA_004194415.1 Aurelia aurita
TTGATAATTGTGATGCTGCTTTTATGGTCAAAAGAACTTGTTTCTCAATCAAATGTTCCGATCAAGAAGCTTGTAAATATAAAGCAGCAAGGCCATCACCTTTCAACCCAACTCTGGCGTATGTTATAAGAGAAAAACCAAAAATGCAAGGTGAGTTATATGTTTAAATGTTATAAGTTATTTCTAACCCAGATTTCTGTTTTATTCTCTGCCTTCCTGTTGTGATTTTTTAACATGTATCTCATGAACTGTACTTCCGATGATGTACTGAACTGTAGTTTCGATGCTGTATAAAAGAAAATTTTAACATTTGTAGATATTTTGTATTTCAATAACTTTGGAAACACAAAACTTTTCTTGACTCACCCTAGGAGATATAACTGTGCTTTGCAAGATGATGTGTTACGACGAAAGAACAAATTTAGAAATTGGTGGAAAAGTGTAGACATATATTCAGCAGTTCAATAAGATTTGCTTTTTTCATTAAGGACAATTGACATATATATAGCGTCTATTTTAAAAATAGAAAAAAAGACGGCCTTCTATTTGTCCAATTGTTTTGATAAGTTCTTGGGATCATCAAATACAATGGAAGGCAATAGGCTATATTTAGATTGCCCAGGCCCCTAACTTAAGTTGCCTTATATCTCCGTCAATTGTCTTTAATATTAGAACTTCTACTTGCATGTTTACGTCAATGGTCGTTGCAATTTTGGTCGAAATCTCAAGGAATAACCGTATGAAATTACTATTGAAGAGAATTTTTTTTAGCAACAAGGTTTTAGCAAATGTCACTGTCTAGTACAAATGCTTTGTTGTAATATTGTAATTTTTAAATCCAAGTTGAGAGAACACTTCTCATCGTAAGAAAAAATGTAAAGGTAGAGGAAAATTTCTAAAAACTTTAAAGATTTTTGATTGTAACTAACTCAATATTAATTTCAAGTTTTTCTAAGATCTTTTATGATTATAACAGGGCCCTTATTGATAACAGCACTTTTGTTGCTGAAAAGGCAACCACTGTATAAAGAACTGTATTATTATTATATTATTATTATTTGTTGGTACGATTACATTATTCTTTTAAAGATTAAACATCAATTTTAAAATAGGTCAAATTAGTTGTTCTTTATGAGCCATATAATAGGCAAATAATGTTTTAGTGCATCTAGTAATTGGATTACAATTTTTGTGATTTATAGTTGACACTCCTGCGACTGCAAAATCTGCGATGGTCGAATCAAGCACATGTTCCAAATCACGTTTGTCGAAAGTTTATCGTAACGTAACGTTACGAGATGGAATCAACTCCGGCGAATTCACAGACAGAGGAAGTATTAGTAATATGGATGACTGTGTAAAGCAGTGTTGCGCCGATGATAATTGCAATGTGGCTTTCGTTATCAAAGAAACATGCTTCACCGTGAAATGCAAAAATTATGACACATGCTCATTGAAGCCTGCAATGTCACAGTATTATAATCCAAGGATAGCTTATGTTAACTGGAGCCCTCCGAAAGAAAATCTTGGCGAAGGTAGCTGTTGTGTGATTATTTGTTATTTTAAGTTAATCACTGCTTTTTCTGTAGGCTAGGCTCAATTTTCGGGACAACTGCACTTTAGCGGACCAGCTTTATGTCGCATCTCTCAGGAACGTATTTTACCAAATACCCTACCAACTCTAACTAAACCCTAACTAAACCCTGTCTAACCTTAACTTACCCTAACTAACCCTAACTTACACTAACTAGCCCTAACTTACCCTAAAAACCTCTCTTCACAAACCTAACCCTGACCCTAAGACTTACCCCATGACACATAACTTGCAAATATTGAAAGCTGGTCCGCTAAAGTGCAGACTACCCCAATTTTCGAGTGGGATTGATTTTGAGGCATATATATCGTAACTCTTCGTAGGCTATAGGTTCCCACAAGTAAAATCTAAACAATAAGAAAAACGAGAAAAAATATCAGAACGAGGAAAAACTACGTCAATGTCAGAGTTGCAAAATGTGACTCTCCTAAAGATTGAACGGATTGAACAGATAGAGCAGCTAGTTTTTATTTCTTTTTCCTCGTCTTTTCCTATTTGAAAATTTAGTAAAATCTAGACTGATATACAGTTTACGTATATGACATCATTCAGCTTTTAAAGGGAATCTAAGCATATAAAAGTGGCTCAAGCCACTTGCGGTAAAATTCTAGCCTACCAGATATCAATATTTCCTGTTGACGTAGGCCAGTAGCCCAAATATGGTTCGGCACGTGTCACTGCCTGTTGTCTTTACATGGCTATTTTTACCAAAGGCTTGTATATGCTTAGATTCCCTTTAAGAAACGTTTTTAAAAATATTTGCAAACCCTTTTCGTCAATAATCAGGAACTCATCTAATCAATAAATATGCTGCGAAATACCAAAATTTTGACCAGAATATATGACCTGCTTTCAGAAAGTCACTGAGTCTTTAAATTTCTTTAGACAATTCTATCAAAATCATATATAATAAAACGTGAGCGGTAAGATGGAATTTTTTCTATGGATCGAATTGACGTTTTCGTCGATGCACTTTTCTTCCATGCATTCTTTTCTTGAAAAATTCTTTGAAAAGACTGATGTGTTAAAGGGTCTTTTTCAAACAGCATGCATGGCGCGTATCATCTCCTTGTTAGCCTTTGTTGTCGCCATTTTCATGGGCCATGAAAATGGCGACGACAAAGAGACGACACGCGCGAAGCATGCTGGTTGAAACAGACCCTTTAACTTATTGTTGCATTTATTTATAGGTGATAACCGATACGATTACAGAGGCTGCTGGAGAGATTTCGACATGTCAGCATTCGCTATACCTTTGTTAGAAGGAACAGACCCGGTACTAACTGGGCCTTATAAGAAACGAGATGACCCGGTCAATGATTGTGCAACTGTTTCGCAACATCGTGGCTATTCAGGTAAGCCATTCATTTCTTTGGTTTTCATCCATCCAGTTCAAAACCGCTTACTTTTTTCAATAAATCTATGATATTTGGTCAAATAAGGATACACCATCATCATCATCATCATCAATAATTTATTTACAGTAGGCAAGAAATAGAATAGCTAATTTACAGCTAATTAAGGCCTACTTTAATACATATTTACAATTTACAATCTAGAAAAAGAAAAAAGAATATTAAAATGGGCAATATATATTACAGGAAAGATACATACTAATTGTCTATCCTGTTAGAAACCCNAAGCATGCTGGTTGAAACAGACCTTTTAACTTATTGTTGCATTTATTTATAGGTGATAACCGATACGATTACAGAGGCTGCTGGAGAGATTTCGACATGTCAGCATTCGCGATACCTTTGTTAGAAGGAACAGATCCTGTACTAACTGGGCCTTATAAGAAACGCGATGACCCGGTCAATGATTGTGCAACTGTTTCGCAACATCGTGGCTATTCAGGTAAGCCATTCATTTCTTTGGTTTTCATCCATCCAGTTCAAAACCGCTTACTGTTTTTGAACAAAATCTATGATATTTGGTCAAATAAGGATAAAAAATATGATATGGCATGCCAATGGTGCAACAACGTCATATGTTACTAGTCAAAATTAATCAATTTTGTTTATGCTAATGAGCATAAGTTATTCTTTTTGTGCCATTGTAGTTCTAGAGATACTCATTTTCTGGCAATAACGTTCCATTTGGAAAGTGTATTATTTTTTCTCTGAGGTCTATAATTAATTTAAAGACCCATTGCCAACCATGATCCTTTGTGCGCCGAATGAAAAGCAAGACATAGAGAATCTAGGCCAAAGACGACTTTCAGATAATACGAAAGTCGGCTTTGGCGCCACAAAGGATCATGGTTAGCAATGGGTCTTTAAGTGCGCTATTAAATATACAATCAACAGATTTAAATGCATATGCTAAAGAGATTACTTTACTGTCTTTCGTGTTAGATTCAAATGTTCACATTGACTAGAGAAACGATATTTCTTTGAAAACTATAGTTCAAAACCAAGGCTGTTTAAGCAAAATTTTAACACTCATTGAACCACTGAAATGAAACCAATGATCACCTCTTAGCACCAATTTAATAATTGATTTAAATAAACAATCAGAAAACTTTGATATTAATACCTTAACCTATCAAGCCTAGGGTATTTGATGCTATAGGAAGACTAGGGGGGGGGGCTGATTCAGCCCCCCTGTTTTATTTCTGTTCTGTATATGCTAGAGCCTGGAAACTTGGCATGTATATAGTACATCATGAGATAAACCCAAAAATGAAATCTATTTTTAGTTATGTCACGTGACCTGCTCATGACGTCACAATGTTGCATTTTCAAAATCAATAGGGTTCATTACTAAAAATCTTCAATCGTTGATTGTTAGAAAACAGAATGCAGTAGGGACATCAGTTTAATTTTGGTGTATTCTGTGGATAAATAGCAATTGCTTTGTAAAGAAAAATTAGCGAAAAGTGATGACGTCATCACACAGGAATTCAAAGAATTTGCGCATGCGTAGTGCCGAAATACGCACAATTACACGTTTAAATTGCAAAAAAAACTAGTTGGTTGGATAGAGCATCAAAAGTAGTATGTGTTCCTCGTCTTTCATCTTTTTGTCACATTAGCTGTAGATTTTAATAGGATTTATTCGAAATTTTACACGGACATCTCTCGAAAACTGAGTGTGTTTACCCCTTGGAATGAATTTAATTTTTCGAAAAAATTAATTTTTGATTGTAAGAAGGATAAAAACTAAAAGTCAGAAAGTCTCAACGTTGTAAGTGCACTTGGTAAAAATCCACAGAAGAAAAACCGCTAGGGGGGCTGATTTAGCCCCCCCCCCCTAGGCTTGATAGGGTTAAAGGCATTAGTAATTTTTTAGAAATGACACCTCGTGTTGGATCAACCAGTATATTACAATTGATATTGTTGTTATCTGTAGATTTCCAGGAAATGTCGCTGAAACTAGTCCTAAAGATAAGTTGGCGAATGAAAATTTACTTTGAGCACAATGCTCACATACTCAGTGCTTTTGTGCCACTCTGAGACTCCAGCTGCCTGGTTAGTTATAGTCCTCATTTTCCTTTTTTAGTTTTTGCGATACAAAATGGCGGTGCTTGCTTCAGTGGACCTAATGCTGGCACAACATACAAAAGATATGGCCCATCAGAAACTTGCAAAGGAGGCAGAGGAGGAGCATTTTCTAACAGTGTTTACAAGTTGTTTGACGATGGTAAGGATATGTTAAATTTATAACATGAATTCCTTGTTTACCTGCGTTCGTTGACATGAAAGGTGGAACCTCGAACTCGAACAACGGTTACCGAAAGATAACAAGGGCAATAGGTCTTTAGATTCATCAGAACGAATTCAAAGTTTTGTAGTTATTTGTAGTCATTTGTAGCTTTTTATATTCTAAGCAATCCGCCAAACTAGAGGAGGAGTTGGTTCTGAATGTCTCACTTCAACAAGCATTTGAGAATAGATTCTAATCTCTTTTGTGCTAGGGTTAGGCACACGCTAGGACATCGATACTGCTAAAAAAGTAGGGTTGGCTTAGATTTACTATCAGAGTCCTTCCTTTGTATTCTTTTACTTGATTGATGCTTACTTGATTGGGGCTATATCACCGCAAAGAAAGAAGGCTCGTCTAATAGGTTTAGGCTTAACACAGGGAATAATTTCTGGCAACTATTATTGCGAAGTATTTCCATTCTAGTATTTGCTGACCAGAGAAAAGTTTGGTTAACTAGTCTACCCATGTTCAACTCCCTGAGAACAAGATATTTTCAAAAGAGGAATCAAACCAGATACTTTATACCCTGCATAAAGAATATGAAATAACAATAGGTGAATCAATCAATTCATTCTATTTTAGGTTCTGTAATGAGTCTCGGTTGCTGGGCGGATCTACAAGACCGTGCTTTCAGAAGACTTGAAAAATTAGACCCAATGCTGCAAGATGGGTACAGTAATAGAGCCGATCCAATTGGTGTTTGTGCCAAAGTGGCAAAAAAACATGAAAGTAAATTTTTCGCTTTACAAAAGGGTGGTCAATGTTTTATTAGCAAAGGTGATCCGGAGGCATTCAAGAGATATGGACCATCACGAAAATGTAAATATGGCTTAGGTGGTCAAATGGCTAATGACGTCTATGTTGTTAGAGGTAAGTTAATTTTACTAATTTTTTATCTCTATACTGTACATTGATCAACCAATTCATCTAAAAACCAAAAATTCAGCTAAATTGGCAAGGAGTTATAATCTAAGTCTTAATCAATGTATCTACCAATGAACAAAACAAATATAGTATAAATAATTGTACTTTGAATAGAGTTTTATTTTGTACGAAGTTTCTGGCATAAACCCATTATCAAGTCAATTTTGACTTGATAATGGGTTTATGCCCGAAACGCCGTACAAAATAAAACTATTCAAAGTACAATTATTTATACCATATTTGTTTTGTTTTAATGAAATATTGTGCAACACGCATACAAGAACATTGTTTGTATATCTACCAATGAGTCAATAAATAAATAAATCAATCAATCGATCAATCAATCAATCGATCAATCGATCAATCGATCAATGGATCACACGCAATTTTTTCTTGTTGACAGACACGATGAGTGCTGCGGGAAGTGCCCCAAATTCAGTGCAGTTAGTAACTCAACCAGTACAACAACCTGAAACTGCGAAAGCTGTACTGAGAAACAACACAGGTGCAGAAAGCAAGGCACCTGAGCCTGTTACGCAAGCAACAACAACAACAATAGCAACAACCACCCCACCACCATCAACAACAGCAACAACAACAGCAACAACAACAGNCTACCAATGAGTCAATAAATAAATCAATCAATCAATCAATCGATCGATCAATCAATCAATCGATCAATCGATCAATGGATCACACGCAATTTTTTCTTGTTGACAGACACGATGAGTGCTGCGGGAAGTGCCCCAAATTCAGTGCAGTTAGTAACTCAACCAGTACAACAACCTGAAACTGCGAAAGCTGTACTGAGAAATAACACAGGTGCAGAAAGCAAGGCACTTGAGCCTGTTACGCAAGCAACAACAACAACAATAGCAACAACCACCCCACCACCATCAACAACAACAACAGCAACAACAACAGCAACAACAACAGCAACAACACCAGCTTCAACTAGTACTCAAACCACATCAGCTGTCACAACAAAGTCTGTTACCACACCAACTGCAGCCGCAACAGGGGTTACAGCAGGAACAACAGTCCAGGCAACGACCGTATCGAATGCTATATCAAAATCAGACGCAGCTTCTAAAACCGGAGGAGATAATTCGGAAGCACTGCAGCCCGGAGAAGTGGTTTATAAGGAACAACTTACAGATACCGAGCATGTGAAATTCATATACTCATCTGATGCGGTTGTTCCTAATACGACATTGGCGTCCGGAATAAGCGCAGGGACATTTACCGATAAAGGTTCCATTGAAAGTATGGAAGAATGCGTGAAATCTTGTGGTGAGACAAGTAACTGTGATGTCGCTTTCAAGCTTGGTAAACAATGCTTCAATGTCGCGTGTTACAGCAAAGACACGTGTAATATAAAGCCAGCTTTTTCCGCGTTCTACAATCCACTGATCGCTTTCGTCAAGCATCGAACTATCAAAACACAGAGGAGAAAAGGTGAGTAAAATAATGGATCATCTGCGTACTTTAGTAACATTTTGTAGCCTATGTTATCTGAAAAGGAAATCTCAACTAGAAAAGTAAAATATGTCCTTCCGGAAATCGATCAAGGGGTTTCAGGTCTCAAAATATTCTTGCGACTTTGCGACAAACCCACTGCTCCACTCAGACGCAATAGATAAATCTGAAAAATTTCAGATCTCTGGCCTGCACTACTTACAGAAGCCATGTTTTGTTTTGCGTCTTGATCAGAAACATGCATTTGATAGTTGTCAATCATTCAGCGTAAGCTATCCATTTATAAGATAGACAACTCGTAAAGCGTCCGATTAAGATCTGTCATAGTTCTTCATATTATTATATTTTCACATTTCAATTTATCAAGGAGGGTGACCCTTCAACCTAATGACTGATTCTTCTTCTAATCATTCCTTTAAAAAAAATCTTCCAAATTAGTGTTATTCATATACCATTTTTATCGATCCACAGAAGAAGCACAGCTCGACAGCAATCCAACTCAACGCTCTTTATGCAAAGCAAAGAATAAAGTTGAAAACGTCACTCTTGTGGATGGTATCGGAGCGGGTAATTTCACTGATCTTGGTCACGTGACTGACATGGATGATTGCATATCGCGTTGCTGTGGTAACTCAATGTGTGAGCTTGCTTTCAGAATAGAGGATGATTGCTACGGTGTGACTTGTTACAGTGAGCATGCGTGTCGAACACGAGCCGCAAGGAATGCTTTGAGTCTACGACCTATGATTGGATTTGTTAGAGATGTTGGAAGTAGGCAAGGTAAGTCAAGTTGGAAGTTGGAAGAATCATTCTTTTGAAACCAATTAAAATGAATAACCCGAGTTTACAGATGAGATCTCACCGGTCTATAAATAGCCTATTGTAACTGATAATCTCCGCACGTGCACCAACAAAATAAAACCAAAGAAACAAAGGCGTATTTAGGTTTTTCCTTTGTCCCATTAAAGACCACGCCATTTAGCTCAGGCCATCAATTTAAATGAAAGTATGGAAAATTTGTTATGACAGAAGTAGGTTAAATTATAGATCATTTTACATGCCTTTGGGTCGAGCACCCGGTAAATGCTGTGAAAGGAAACGAAAAAATGACCGCTGTTCTCACTAGCTGTGTCACAAAGCTTTGGCTCGGAACATTCACAGAAAGTAATCAGTCATAAGTTCACCCGAATCAAGCGAGATTTTTTGAAGATCCTATTGAATATCAGCTAAGGATATGAGGGTTTAGTAACTCTTAATATGTCATACTCAGAAGAGAAATGTTAATGGAAACATAATATAGGCTTGTCGGGCTTTTTTAAAGATGCTTGATGTAGAATCACAATGATTAATATGACTTACTGTCGATGATTAAAGACGGACCGGGTGGATGTAGTATATGGCTAGTGAAACAGGAGCGGTTAAAGTATCAAACATTGAGTACCTAAGTTGAAGGAATTTTTCTACTATACAAATTTAGTATTTAAATAATTTGACTTTCCGTTTGCCACTATTTCTATATACTATAAAGACTTTTTCGAAAGTTTTGCAGGTCAGAAAACAGCAAGGCATTGAGCAGCAAATATAGCAGCAAATTCTAAGCTAGCATCTTGACAGTAAAATCTGTTTCAATCTATGCAATCTGCCTTCCATGCGATGTTGTATGGCCATTCAAACATACAGTAAGTATTTTGTATGACCCACCCGTTGTTCCATCGAATTTTGATCTCTCTCCAATTTCAGAGCTGACCCAGAAAGAGCCATCTAAGAGCGACAAGAAAAATGCAAAGTCGAAGCCAAATAAAGCAGCTAGTTGCAGCACAGATGTATGGGAGGGAGAAACACGAGAAAACGTTACTTTGGTAGGCGGGATCAATGCCGGAGATTTTACAGATCATGGACAAACGGACACTTTCAACGAGTGCATGGGCTATTGTTGTGAAAGTAAAGACTGTGATTTGGCATTTATGATCGATAAAGATTGCTATGGTGTAAAATGCAAAGACCCAACTATGTGCAAGACTCGAGCTGCAAGGCCTACTAAGTACAGACCGATTATCGCTTTTAAGAAAGCTACAGAAACAGGTAAGGAATTGAAGTGGTTTTGTTTACGATTTGAAGCGTATCATTGGGTATAACTGCATATGTGGCTGCAGTTCGTCACTCCTTTGGAAGATCTGGACTCTCATATGTTTAGCAAGTGCTGAATATAAAATGGAGTAATTTACTCGATTTATGCTGAGGTCTTATTGAAGCAGGTTTATCTCTTGCTTCTTGTCTTGAAGCAAGAGATAAGCTAGTCATGAAAAGAGGCTCGTTATCCACTACACGATAAGAACGACAATTTTGAAAGTATCGTGACTATCGGGCCATCGTGCATTTCGAAGAGAAGATAAGTTTTTATCGCATTTGTCAAACTTTTTATCCAACTTACGGGATGTATAAAACTGTATATAATTATCGAAAATCTAAGATTTAAGAAGAAGTTCGAATTTCAAATGAATTATAAGTCAAAAGGGCCATTCTTAAACATTGTTTCGAGCATCATAAACCATCAAGGATTTTTTCACCCTGAAAAAGTGCTCTAATAGAAGGATGTATGCTTGTGAAAAATTCCTTTTTTCACAATTGTAAGAGCTTTTTGTTGTGTTTATTTTGTGTGTGTCTAAAGTCTTTTTGTCGAAGAAGATGCTCTTAAAATATTTGTTTACCCTTTTCAAAATGGAAATTGAAACTTTTTTCAAGACAGAGTAAAAAAAAAACGTTAGTTATGATTGCGTTCTCACTTAATTTAATCAAAGTTAAGCTATTGAAATTTACGAGACTCCTGATTTAGTTAAGTATATTCATAACTTTGTTTAATCTAAACTGGTTTTTTCAAATTTTACCAAAATTTGACGCGCTTCAGATGAACTCCCTGTTCCCCCTCTTAAAGAACGATCTCACAACTTGTTTTGATTTGATCTCAATTTCTCTTCCAGGAGACATGTGTTTTTCGATTTGATTTGAATCAATGCAGACCAGTTTAGATTAAGCAAAGCTGCAAATTCACATAAATAACACCTATGGGCCGCTGGCACGTCCAGATGGTCCGTATCAGGGAACAGCGCGAAGGATGATTACACATTTTTCCATAGTAACACTTCTCATGTACTTTTCTCATAAACTTTTCTCTTCGCCTGATAATGGGCCTGAGGAGCAGTGTAGTTTAGATTCAAATTATTCATACGTTTGTCTTCACATTTTCAAATCCTTAAGTTATCAAATGTTAAAAATATACAGCTTCTTGCCCAGACTATCTGCTCGTTTCTCCTTTGTCAACAATGCTCTGGTCGCCGCCATTTTGAAGTTCTCCTTCTGAGTGATTTTTCAATATGGCGACCACAGCTTAGGAACGAGCAGTTAGACTGGGCAAGAAGTTGTATATTGTTAACATCTACAAATACTGGGATTTGAAAATATGCAGACAGATGTCTGGATTAGTATTTTAATCAATCCACATTACACGAATCCTTAGGCCTATGTCCTGACCATCGTTTGGCCTATTTGCAGTAACCAAAATTGATAACTTTTAGTAGTTCACAACCCTTTAACATCCTGTTAACAGAAATAAACACCTCAAGAGCGCGTATTGAGCATTATATCGATCAATTTACTTTACTAATTTGTTGTATAATTTCTTCCCTAGCCCAATAGTCCCTAACCAAGACTAACCCATTAACCCCTATCTTTTCTCCTTAATGAAGTTGGCAGCTCAACGAGCCCCAGCCTTGATAAACTGGAGCAACTTTTCAAAACAACCGAAAATAAGGCTACAGAAACGAGCGGTGGAAAATCAACAAATGTCATCAAGAGTAAGCAGGGAATGCCTAAGAATGAGGATGATGGTACGAGAATAGTAAAAGATTCAATTTCCTCTCTTTTGGATTCATATTTTCTACTCACTGCTGACGTTGGACACCCACTTGACCTCAGTTTTAGACCATGACACAGACAAACTTTGAAATAACGTGTCGTAGTACACACAGACGAACGTGGCATTACTCGCCTTAGTTTGGTTAAATTTGTCCTGCAGACACTGCTCTTATCGTTGGATAATCATCCTGATGCCTAGGCCACGACACAGACGTAGTAATAACGTGTCGTTGTACACACAGAACTATGTGACATTCTTCTTGGTTTCGTTAAATTTGTCAAGCAAATACTGTTCTCAACGCTGGACAGCCAATCGTCCTGACGTATAGGCCACTAACTTTAAAACAACTTGTCGTAATACAAATAGACAACAATGTTCATGAAACTGGTCCTACCGACGCTAGTCGTAATAAATTTGATCACAAATAGCAGCGGTCCTAAATTGGATAGACCAAGTTACACTTGTTATACTGTGCCAAAGGCAGACGTTTACTTACTGGCAAAGGATTACTTAAAGACTTTAGAACTAGCTGACTTATTTTTAGATTTAACATTTAACAGTTGCTACGCAACTTGACTTGAAAGACGTTTGACGTCAATAACATTGGCTATGCTAGGCCTATCGACTATTGCTAAAAAACCATTTTGTAAATATATTGATGTACATAATTTATACATGAGATTTTGAATTGACGAAATTATGGTTGAAAAATTTGACTTGACATCAATTGACTGACTGCCTTTACTGTTTGACAAAAAATACACATTTACAGCAACAGACTTTTGAAAATTTTCACTCTCATTTTCAACTTCATATTAAATTGCACTTAAAATTTCTTATTTTCACAAAAATTGTATCTGATTTTTTAGAAATTTTTAAAGAAATTGCATAGGATGCTGAAAGAGCACTTAGGACATCAGATTTCATTTTCCGTGATGATGACCAGAAATTTTTAAAGAAATTGCATAGGATGCTGAAAGAGCACTTTTTCGTTCCGTGACCCGCACAGATCCACAATGAGAACCGTATGCCCAACTGGATTGCGACAGTAGAGTTCCTCCAAAGATATATCAAAGCAATCAAGTTTTGCCACAGGCATGCCACAGTTTACGACAAGTAATTTCCAACGATATATGCCCATCAATGTTTTCGGACCAATGGCTATCAATACATTTGAGACAATTCCAGAAAGATTGAGGATAAGGATAAATGGTCTTTAAGAGAAAAGTTATATATCAAAAGAATGATCGTGGATTTCTACATGGATGGAAGACAGGACTTAGGAAAACGTAGCAACTCAAAATTAGATCGAGAGTGAATAAGTTTAGAAAATTCCAGCTTACCTGTGACGAATATGTAGAAAGGTTAAGCTACAAAATTTCATACGAGGAGAAGAAAAGTTTAGAAACAAACAGCATATCAACAGTAGGGACCATTTGAATTCTATCAAAATAATGACACCGCCAAAAAGATGCTTTAAAACGAAATGATCAGTACATAACACTCGAAAGATAGACACGAACCATCTTCACATCTACTAAAGTTTAGTTCTGTAATGAACAACTGATATGTCGCATAAAGTAAGAATGCTAAACGACCATACGAAAGAGAATAGGTACACACACCAAATGAGAGACATAAGTGCATAATCGGCTTGGAAATAACGACAGAAACGTATTCGGTAATCTATATGAGTAGAAAATATGATACAGAGTGACAGACACATTTTTAGAATGTCAATGTTGATGATGTTACAAGGAGGGTATATCTTTGGAGATTGTGCCAAAGTCAATAGAAAATGCAAGACATGTGAGGTGTACAAGCAATTAGATAACAAAATTGCAGCTTGGAAATGTTCCTTAACATGATATGACAGAGGAATCTAGAGAAGAAAATACAGGGAATAGAAACAACCAGGGCTTTAAATTCTTAGAATTACATCAGCTTGTGCAGTAAATAAGTTTAAAGGCAGCAGAGGTTTTTACTTTGCTAGGTACTATTTTGCTGGATGATATCCATCAGTTTGCCTCACAAGAAAGACGTCAGCTCCGTACAGCTCCACATCAGATAACCAATGAGACGGAGGCCTTACGCTCGTAGTGCAGATTCAGTTCTCTTGCTTTCTCGGCTGCCTTCTCACTCCTATTTTCAAAGTATTTTATCCCCTTTGTCAGGCACTTCCAATTCTGTAGCCCCTCCAACTATACATTTACAGTTTATGATACTGAATTTTCAGGGGCCATTTACACCTTGCTTGCTAAATAGTTTTAAAATGTGCTCAATAGAGCCTGACCTTAAACCCCAACCCTAACTCGCTATTAAGGCTGACCTCCACTCACAGTAGTTTTGGTCGGCGACCAGAATGCTTGACAACAGAGCATGCGCACTAGACAAGCGCGCTGGTCACCGACTAGATTGATTACCTAAGTCCCTTGTATCCCTGCCGTAAACCTTGCTCAGCAGGGACTCGTAATGAAACAGTAAGAAAGATGACCATGCCTAGGCCCATTTTCAGCTATCTCTTGACAGAAACAAAATCCAGCAAAAACTCATTCGGCACACAGTTAATGACAAAAACTTAGCATAAATAGGTAAAGTAATGTTCACACTGTTGATTGAAGCTTGAATCCCATTCGTCTAATCTTGTGAGCTGATGCCACCACAGGTTCTTTTGTGTGAAGGCCTAAATACTGTTAAGTTTTTCAGGGTAATATTATGAGTCTATTTGACTGAAGTGACATTATCAAATCAAAGAGCACAGGGAAATAAAGGACTCAGGTAATCAGTCTAGTCACCGACCAAAGCCACTGCGGTGGAGGTCGGCCTTTACATAAACCCTCACACGCATATAAACATGACTTAATACACTAATATCCTAACACACTAACATACTAACATACTAACAAACTAATTCTCTATTACGACCAGGTTTTGGTGCAGCTCTGGTACCAGTACCTTCTATAACGAAGACAATGTTCAAAGACCGGACACTAGTTGACGATAGTACAGACGATAATACTTTTGCAGCACGAGGTTACTACGCACCCTTGACGACTAACTCTCCTAACAAACTAAATACAGCAACAACAACTGCTAAATCGACAATGACTGTCATACCCAGACCTCCAGGTAACTAACGTACTAATCTACTTATTACACAGGGGTACTCGAATATCAGAATGATTGAGGAGTTCGTTAAAATTTGGCTTCTAAGTGCCTTTAACTTCTGAATGAAAACAAAGAGGGGATTTCTTTATTAAAAAAGAATCCGCAGACAAAATGCTGTGAATGATTCTGCATCGAAAAACTCCTCCAGAAAACTGACGTTCAGGTTCTCCTTACTTGTAATGATATATGCTCTTGTAAGGATGCACCAGGACGCATATCAAGTTAAACGTAGACATAACACTCAAAACATGAATCAATAAAATTTTGTAACAGACCAGTCAATTTTATTTTCAAAAGATCCCTGGAAAATTGTGTTTTAAAAGCAAAATGACAATGACTAGCATGGAAGTTAATTGAATAGAATTCTTGTGTGCTGCGATTAGTCGTTTTTCCTCACCTCAAGTTTTGAAACGTAACACAAAGAGGGAAAACTCCCTTCTAAAGATAAAGGATCCAAATACCATTTTATAAATTTTGCTTCTTGGTGGATCTGCAAAATTGATAGCTATCAAATGTGTTAAACTTTGGCCAAAACTGCACAACTAACTCATGCTTTTCTAGATATGAATGATTTTTAATTAAAATTAATTTCAAGGTAATCACTTTACAGGAGCATATACCATTAACCTATAACATCTGACCAAAGGGGCTACTAAAGCTTATTGAGCTGATAGGTGTCTACATCACCTTTCAGCAAAAACCTCTGAAATTTTTGTTCCGAGTCATTCTCGGTTGAAGTTATTAAACGGAGTCTTTTAAGAGTCAACCAAGATATTGATATGACTGTCACGAACCTCAATATTATGGAACTGGAGTTCCTTTTGCTGATGGTGGCCAACCTCGAACCCAGGGTAACAATGGGCGGCCAGCACAGTAGCATGTGCGCTGAAGGGAGGCCGAAGACACTGATAGCCCTGGAATCGAGGTTGGATGGTGGCAGACTGATGGATATCGTTCAGAAAAAGTGTTTTATTCTATATTAACCGAGATGCCAAACACATATACAAGATCTGTAGTTCAGTTTACCATGTTTCGTATACGTTTGAGAAACACCAGAGCTTCAAACTCTCAGAGTTTGCTTTGAATGTAACAAGTCGATCAAAATAGCCAAAGTTAGATATTGACACATGGCTGTTTGTTTAACTTTGGTGGAAATTTGTTATGTAAAAGTGTTGCGTAAAATGATGGAAAGATTGACAATGATAAAAGCATTATCTGGAGAAGCAACAACAACAACAACAACAGCAACAACACACACACAAACAACAATAGCAACAGCTATAACAACAGATATGGCTACAGGTCCAAAACAACATCATTGAGACAGTCACAAAAATATGACAAGCAGTGAGAGAAAATACGAAATACGAAAATCAGAGTTATTGAAATTGTACTAAGCTTTGCATTTCAGGATAGGGCAAAAGACATTCTAGCAGCTCAGGCAGCTTTAAGGCAAGGTCTGTTGCCAAGGACGAACCAAATTTGGAAAAGTTGTTGCTGCAGTTACTTCGAAGCTATCACAGCTTCGTTAAAATGATTTGATTTTCAGAAATTGTATTCCCCATACTTAGATAGCGTTTTTCTTGCCAAATAGAGCTGTGCTAGTTTTGAGCAGCTTATTTCAGTAAGGTAAAGCAAATGAATATACTCATACTACGTACGTCGTTACGTCGTTACGTCGTTATGTTTTTGCGACAACGATGGCAAAGAGCTCGGCCGAACGGCATTTTCAGCAGAGTGATCAAATGATATTGATAGAGTGATAGGGTTAAAGTGACTTAATGATCAGCTTCAATAGTGATGAGTTATGATCATGATTTGCTCAATTCACTGACATCATCAACATACATCATCAAGTCTCCAATTATAGTTCAGGCTTTGGTACTTTACTCATTGTTTTCACAGCAGTAGTGATTCAAGACGTCTTTCAAATGTATCATATCTTTACAAAATGTCGACAAGTATCCGACAAAGAGATACCTTGGGAATTGGCAAGGGTTAGTGATACCAGGAGATATGACAGCTCATATAGATATATGACAAGGCAAATAACAAGCCAGAGCGATCTCTCTCTCTCTCTCGTATGTGGCCTGTACAATCACGTTGACGATCATGTGTCTCCACTCCAAGGATATGGACACTTAATAAACGGGTAGAGGAAGTCAAAAGTAAGATAACGGAATCATATTTTACTGGAAAATGGCCCATAATCGAATTGTTTGATCAGAATGAGGAAAGCAAGATGCAACTTGTCCACTTATTTGAAATGAGTCAATGGAAACAAGTCTTTCATAATTAGGCATAGCAAGAAAGGAAGTTCTTTTTAACAAAGGCTGGTGTTGTTAGCCCAGATGTGCATCTTTCTTTGTCCTAAAGGAATCAGAAAGTTTTGCGTTAGAAATAGAAAGGATAATATAGAGATAGAGAAATCTTGAGTGAAATATTAAGACCAAGCATTATTGAAAGATCTCTGATTTTGGAAATCAATCATCTGAAGGCAGAAGCTCAAATTGAAAGCAATAATAGAAAAATGAGTACCACATTATTAAACATAAGATATACCATGTGGATGGTTCTTGGACCAACAAAGGGAAAGATTGCCATACCAAAATCACGTTGTAGCCATATGGAGTTTTGATCACTAAAAGCAAATCACTAATCAAAATAAATCATTCAATCATAAATGAATTAATGCTCAACTCTTCGTCGTCGAAATCAATCACCAATTTCCAAATTGCAATCAGCAATCAATGATCGACAACCTGTGGTAAAAGCTAACCGCCAAACATCAAACTGCACTCAGCAGCAAGTAATCACTACTCAATTTTCATCACCCCATGGTCAAACTAACCGCCCAGCAGCAAATTGCAAGCAAAAAGTATTTGCTGATCACCGTTCCTGGGTCACAATCAACCTCATTACTCCGTGGCCACAACCACCGCCAAATATCAAACTGCACTCAGCAGCAAGTAATCACTATTCAATTTTCATCACCCCGTGGCCAAACTAACCACCCAACACCAAATTGCAAGCAAAGAGTAATTGCCTGTCACCATTCCTTGGTCACAATCAACCTTTGCACTCAGCAAGTAATCACTGATCATCATCCCGTGATCAAACCTAACCGCCATATACCAAATCATATTCAGCAAGTGACCATTGCTCAACACCCCGCGGTCGAAACTAACCACTGATCGTCAACCCTTAATCTTCGAGTAATCAATACCCATCACCCTTAATCAACTAATCATGATCTACTAATGCTCTTATGACTGGTAAGCGAGATATTTATACGTTTATTGCGTAGCTTTAATCTTTATTTTTGCATGGAAAGGGTCTTGGTCGCTGCTTTTTAACTTGCAGTTATGTTCTTGCATTTACAAAAATCTTATGCAACCAGATATCATAAATAGAATGTGCACGGATATTTTTAGTATCAAGTTGATCTGTTATAATCTACAAAAAGTTCTTTCTGCAACCCAAAAAGTAATGAAAAATAAAACAATTTCCAAAGTGCGAAATCTCTTCTTTATTCAAGAAATTCTATAATCATTTTTTAATCCAAAAATCGTCGTCAGTTAGAAACGATTTTGATGGCTACCAATTTAACAATTTTGCCTAAGTGTGTAAAAAGTAAAGAAATTGCAAGAAGCTTTTTGATCACTCAGTGAAACCTTAAAACCATACAACTTATATTCAGCTAAAATGCTTGTATTTTATGTCATGATACCAAAATTATACGCCATTATATCAAGACCTCTTGTCATACAAAATGTCATTATGGTGCAACTGCTAGAAATGCTTCTTTGGTTCTAAGTATACGAAAGAAGACGATCAAGGCTCTCATCATCGCAGTAATATTTCTAGCAATCTTCTTATCTTTACCAACTACACTCCAACTATTTGTTTGGGAATTTTTCGTTCAGCAGCTTTATTTTCTGATGTAGGCTGAGCTTCTGTAACCTATCATCCTATCTCAACCTATCATCCTATCTCAACCTATCATCCTATCTCAACCTATCATCCTATCTCAACCTATCATCCTATCTCCTACTACCTAATCTACTTCCTAATCACATACATGATGAATCGATCAATGACTCTCTTTCTGTCTCTCAACTTAGGTACAACGCCAGGATTCTCCTCGACAGTGATGAAATCAAGCTCTTCTGCAACGCCAACATTTGGTAAGCCTATATTCTGTGTTATCTTAAGAATCATATACGCTACTAGACAATTGTGCTAAGGATTGTGTCAGGGAACTTTTAAACATGATCCATTGTATTGATCCTGTTCATTATAATTCAACCAATCAAATCAATCGAAATTCTTTCAGAGAAAAGGGTCATGGTAAAAACTTCATTAGTCACAAACCATAGTTTCTTCTATCTGTGTTGAAGTCTGTACACACTCCTTTTTATCAGAACCACGGCGTTGTTTCCTCATTTTTGCAAATTGTTCATGCTCTTGGAAATAAAAGCGCGCGCTTCGCTCGCGCTACAACATGCATAGTTTCGGAACACAGCTTATCAAACAGGTAGCTCTTTGAACTAAAAGCGAAAAACTAGTGAAATGATGGGGTATAAGTAAGGACTGCATCCTAACCTAAGGTTCAAAATTTAAGCGAGATTAAAAATACTTTCTCTCTTGAAAAACATTAGCAATGAAAAATTTCATCGGCAAAAAGTTTCAAAATTTACTAAAGATTGACGTAAACACAATAAACCCCACAGCTTCCCCTATTGACATGACGTCATGCCAGTCAGCGCTAAAAATGGAGCTCGCTGATTGGTCGAGGCCAGAAATGTCAACAAATGCGCTGATTGGTCGAAAACGAAATATGCCCTTGTTGGGTATATGAGTTAGTTGAAAGCTTTTTTTTTCTACAAATATAAATTTAAAAAAACAACAAGTTATACAAGTTACTGTGGCATTTGTAGCGAGGAAGGACACACAGTCACCGGGTCCTCACTACTAACAAGGAAACAAATTTTCTTTGTTCTCAGGTGACCCAGCAGGCAAGCACTCTTGTGAGGCAGGATCAATCGCCTATAACGCTACTCTGAAGATGGGAATGCATTCTGGATTGTTTACAAAACTAGGCCATGTCAACAAAATGGATGACTGCATTGAGCGTTGTTGCAAATCTTCCAATGCAGATGTGGCTTTTATGCTTGGCTCTGTTTGTTTTGCCGTCAAATGCTACAGTCCGGAATTGTGCAAAATCGCACCGGCTTTGATTTCAAATATCGGGAATTTAAATATGAACCCGACTTTGTCATTTTTGAAGAAGAAAGAGGCAACGATGTCAGCAGGAAATGGTTAGTTACTTCGAATTTATGTTTTCAAGAATATTGCTAGCTTCTCTACGATCCAACAATACTGCTATCGAAAAAAACTACTATCGGAATACTGGCTGAAAGTGCTGTCAGAGTGCTTTTTTGTCGTTTCCCAAAATGAATAATTCAAGTCGGCTTTCAGTTTTTTTTTTGCAAATAACAGAATTCCCTCAAGGGCCCCGGGCACGATTCTGATGTTCGTGTTTCTTTCTCTTGAATCATTTCAAATTTACTTTTAATGTTCATTCCCTTTTGAGGCCTGAATACACGATAGCAAAATCTGTTCAGAAATTTTTTCTCTCAGGTGTATTTCATAATTTATTCTTCGTTATAAAAGATACTGAAACAGTTCTCTAGGCTACTGGGGCAAATTTTAGGTGCAAAAAAGTTCTAAGAACTACTCAGTGCCTCTTTTAACATACTAGCTGGGTGGGCAATTGCCCCCTTGTCCCTTCTTTAGAACCATTGTTTTACCTTTTCAAACAATAGACCTATTGTCCCTTTTAACCAAGGAAACAATTGATTGCCCCCCGAGTCCTGGTCCCATAAAAGAGGTTCTGGAACTATTGCATATTCTTCCTTCTGAAAGTACTCGAAATCTGATATATTCTCTTTTCTTCATCCTCACTTTGGTGTATCTGAGGCGCATTTCATTGATATTCTTGAAATTATTCCTCGTGGTCATTCAAAACGTGGTCATTCAAAACAAAAATACACAATGAAGTAGAGCTCAGGAAAAAATATAATATTCTGTTTACAGATTTATCTCACCGTGTCTCTCGGCCTTAAGATATCGATGAAATATAGGTCAGGTGCGCAACAGAGAAGACTACAGACCGAACATCAGCTGCCTTTCAAGTTCTTTTAGAAGAGTAAACTTTTTTGGATTGGTTCTTGAAAGTTGGGTAGGCCTGAAATTGTCCTCAGTTGTCCAGAAAAATGTAAAAATGTCCTTCATAGCGTATAACACATGATGAAATGCAGTGGAAAGAAATATTTTAATGCCTGTCCTACAGAAATATTTCATAATGTATTTTGGCTTTTAAATTGAGATCAGTATCAATAAAAAGGCCATTAATGCTGCATCCCCAGTATCGAAAATATATTAAAGTACCGCCTCCCGGAGAAAAAGAATGGTGTGTTTTCTCAGTTCATGCTTGCTCATGTTCATGCTCATCCAGCCCCCCCCCCCGCAATAATTTTGAAAACAATGGTGCTACGTCACAAGCCTAAATTAGATATATTGTTCTCTATTGTTTCGACAACAAAAGCCCCCAAATCAGGAGCTGCTTCTTACGGCCCTGTGCTCATGACAATACTAACATACACGTATTTGTTTTGTACGAAACTTTTTTATAAGAAACTCAGCAATAAGATCACTAAAAAGTTAAGTAACTCCAGTACTGGGAAAAACTTATTTAAGCAACTATTAGTCAAGAAAATCCTTAGCATATTTCTACTCTATTTTCATTTGTGTCCTGTATCATATTACTCGGAAGGTGCTTAAGTAATATCTAAAAATGGGAAAGGCTTCCAAAAAAGCTTCGTTTTGAAATGTTCACGAGGGCACAGGATGAAAGCATGAAGCTTGCTATGGAACTCGTAACAGAGTACTCAAAATCTGATAATTTTAAGAAACTTTCAGTAAATGCTCAAATTCTTAGTTTCTTATCAAAAATACGTGTACTTATATGACTACTGACATTCCTTGTGAGTCAGAAAAATGTTTAGACATTTGTGAGCTTGTTGTTTTCTAGCTAATCAGCAGATCCTTTCAAATTGTTAATCATTGTGAAAAAAACATGTCAGTTTAAATACAACAATTTTGTTGATCAAAATTGGTTGCTATCATTCTCAAGTTAAAGTTATTTTGTGTGAAAAATAGCCTGATTTAAAAATGAGATCTCACAGGTCTATAAATAACCTATTGTGTTTGGTAATCTCGGCACGTGACCAAACAAAGCAAATCCAAAGAAACAATGGCGTGTGTTGTAGGTTTCTTTGTGGTCTTATATTTAGAGACTGCAAAATTTCGCTTCAGTCATTCACTTTTATAATAGCAAAAAATATTTGCTAGCAATCTGACGAATAAATGGAAACCTGTAGGCTCACGAACGTTTAAACATTTTCTGACCCACCTGGTGCTCCCGGTGCTAACAAACTAACATGACTAACATTTTTAACAGATAATACTGACATTGACGTAATAATTGACGAAATAACTGACAAAAGCGACAATGAACAGACAACTAACAAAGTAATCAATGCTGACCACTCTGACTTATTAGATAAGCTTCAGAATATCTCTACAATTTGGGAAGTACATGATCGAATCCGACCCATGCCTCGTCGTCCAGGTAGTATGTATAGCAGGCCTACAAATTACTTTGATATTCCTTTGATAAGTGATGTGCGAAGAGATAATTTTTGGTAGCATTTAGACAATAAAACACATATTAAAATACATTGCATTTTTAGATTCATCTCAATTTCACCTTCATGAAGTCTCAATCTCGCAGAAGTTTTCAAAAATCTGATTTCCATGTTAGAAACCGTTCATTTCGATAGGTACTGACAGTTACTGAAAATCATTGACAGAGACATTATTGACAGTTTGTGACTGCTTTCAACAGTTGATGAAGTTGTGATCGAAATAGCAGGGTTTTAGCCTATTTTTGAATTGTCTTGATGCACTAAATAGATGAAGTATTCTTTTGGGTGCTTTCTCGAAAGACCTTTTGCCCCTTTTGCACACTAAAATATACAACAGAATAGAGAGATAAGAAAGTGACACAACTCTGTTCTTATTGTTGCAATAAAGTGTCTTTATACTTTAAAATTAAAATTTTACAGAACTGTCTCGTATTGTCTTATGACTCGGTTGACATATTTGTAATCAAATTTCTCATGAATTATCACTATTTTTTCTAGCAAATAATCCAACTCAAGAAACATGCACGGACAGCCCAATCACGTATAATGTGACACTAAAAGGAGGCATTCACGCAGGTTTGTAGTTAACAACGTTTTGCTTTTCTTTGCAACAGATAAAATATGACTAGCGACCATCGACGAAAATAGCACGTTTTACACTAGAAGCTATAGTATCTGAGAGCATACGACACTTCCTCGGAAACTTTTACAGTCAGACCTTAATTTGCTGCTAAATACCTCAGATCTTGAAATTTAAAATAAGAGTTCTCTAAATTATCTTTGAAAATTGAACTTTTTGTCAATTGTGTCTCACATTAGTATTTTCGTGTAACATTTAAGGATTTCACGTCTGGAAAAGTAATTAGTAAGGTTAATCTTAAAGACCCACTGCCAACCGGCATGCTTTGGGCGCACTAGACCACTAGCGATATCACAATGCAACTTTTTAATTATTAACCAGAAAGATAAAGACAACATAATAAATAACAGATTGTAGAATGGGGGCTTGTGTTTGTTGTGTTTGCTACCTCACTTTTGCTCGGGGCTCTTAGAGTTTGTTTTGGTTTTGACAGTAAAAAATTGTATTGTGTTATTGTTATCCGCCCAAAGCATGCCGGTTGGCAGTGGGTCTTTAAAGAGGATCATTGTCATTGGTTTCTAGTCCATTTCGGGATTTCCTTTAGTTTATTTTTGTTATGAGATTTCAGTAGGAATGCTAGTTTAATCGAGGGGTTCCACTTATTGAGGTCTAAAAATTTGCAACAATACTTTTTGCAAAATTACAGAGCGAAAATCTACTAATAAGTTGAAACTTGAAATAAGTTGATAAGACTGAAACTTGATTTTAGACATTATCTTCTCGCATAATTATTAACTTATTTCGCCAAAGTGTAAATAAATCTGTAAAACACCATTGTTTTAAGCACGTGTCAATTGTCCTCTGTAGTTTGTTTGGTAGCTTCACCTAAGCCACCAACAAGTGACCCGTTAAAAATTCACTTATATCTGAGCAATCGTAAAAGATATGAATGTTTGGTTTGTTCTTCTGTGAAGTACAAAGATTTATCTTCAAACTAACGCTTTCATTTTTGAAAAAAATTTAAGAGTCTGTGTGATATTGCCTATCAAAAACTGCTAAATCATCGTTTCAATCGAAATTTGGAGACGGAGCCCTTTAATTCAGTAAAAGTAATTCTCTATGAAATAAGTTTTATTCGTTCTTCTGGGAAATATATCGAATATATACCTATCAAAAAACTGCTAAATCATCGTTTTCAATCGAAATTTGGAGACGGAGCCCTTTAATTCAGTAAAAGTAATTCTCTATGAAATAAGTTTTATTCGTTCTTCTGGGAAATATATCGAATATATACCGGGTAAGTAAAAAAAGTAATCCCCGTTGAAAAGGTCATTGGCCCCTAGATATCAAGATTCAAGAATATAATATTGGCAACCATATCATTTACTATTGGGCATATTCAAATTAATTTTAAAATTTACCTGAATGAAATCAGCCACTCCGTTTTGAAATTTTGAGGGATTTTCTCGAGAAGCCTCTTCNCAATCGAAATTTGGAGACGGAGCCCTTTAATTCAGTAAAAGTAATTCTCTATGAAATAAGTTTTATTCGTTCTTCTGGGAAATATATCGAATATATACCGGGTAAGTAAAAAAAGTAATCCCCGTTGAAAAGGTCATTGGCCCCTAGATATCAAGATTCAAGAATATAATATTGGCAACCATATCATTTACTATTGGGCATATTCAAATTAATTTTAAAATTTACCTGAATGAAATCAGCCACTCCGTTTTGAAATTTTGAGGGATTTTCTCGAGAAGCCTCTTCTAGAAAACAGGCCTAAAATCACGATCAAATTTTCCTAATATTTCTGCATTATAGCAATGACTTGAACACGTGTTATTCATGTTATTCGTTACACATGTTGTTGCATATGTTATTCTCTTGGGAGATTTGACCAACCCTGTAGGGAAAGAAACTGCGAAGGAGCGCGCGAAGCGAGAGCGAAAAACTTCTCTTTCCCTTCGCTCCTTGGAAGTGGAAGTTCGCTGCGCAGCACAATAGAATCACCGAAAATAACAGGAGGTAGATTTAATACAAAAATAGAATAAATTACCACACAAAAAAACTACAAAAATTAACAGTTAATCTGGTTTCCCTGTGCTTTGGCACCACAAAGGATCATGGTTAGCAATGGGTCTTTAAATATGGCAAACGAACCTTTGTGAACAGACTGTGTACAATTTCCAGAGATGCTTTGGAAGCTATTTTCCATGGACCCACCGTGTAGTAAACTAATACAGAGGTACCTTTCAGAGAGGTTCATTTTGAATTTCTATAATCTAAACTGAAAATTTTTGCTGAAGTTCTTTGGAATTTTTCTGGTTTTAAAACTTAGTATGATTCATGGTTCTTGTTCTGCTATTTCTCCAGGCAATTTCACAAATCAAGGTGAAGGCCTAACACCAAGAGAATGCATTGGGAAATGTTGTGATCGAAAGTCATGTGACTTGGCATTTATGTTTGCTGACTTGTGTTATTCGGTTGAATGCAAAAAAGAAGAAGAATGCCAAGCTGTTGTCGCTAAACCTTCGAGCCTCGATCCCAAAGTTGCTTATGTATCGAGAAATAAATGGGCATCATCAGATCGTAAGTGTAGGACTTACTAGATTCGTCCTTGTTTTATTTTTTATGAAACTTTGATGTGGGCCTTCATGTTTCAACCTCTTGTGAATGTAAAATGCGGCCTAAATGTTTGGAGGACAACAGAATCACAAGCCACCCACACCAAAGCGGCTTCAAATTCTGGTTAAAGAGCTAGAAAATTGGAAAACAAACTGTTAATAGTAATAATAATAGTAATAATGATGTTTCCTTGACACAAGAGTCGCACAAACGTACCCTTTCAAGTTTGATAACGTATTTGCTTTGCACAAATAGCGAATTTCCCTCTGAAGAGTTTTCTTTTGTAACATTTTATAATAACAATTATTTAGAAACTTTACTTTTTATGAAGTTCATTAAAATATTCGAGTGGTGTTACTATGCCATCAATTCGAGAAAATGTAACAATCTTTGTAATTTCACTACACAAAATAGTTCACATCCATCAGATGTTGAATGTACGATGTAGTGAGGAATATAATATAGGATAGATCTGAGGCAATTTTGTCCAATATTTTGATAATTATAGCCATTAACGTAATGCAAATTGTAGTCCTCTAAAATCAAGTTAACTTTCTTGAGACATTTTTGCTCAATTATTGCAATACGAGTCAATTTTTTACTTGTTGATACGAGATATTAAAGACAAATGACGGAGATATAAGGCGACTTAAATCAGGGGCCTGGGCAATCCAAATATAGCCTATTGTATTCCATTGTATTTGATGACCTCAAGAGATTATCAAATGTACTGGACAATGAAGGCACTCAGACATCTTTTGTTCTATTTTTAAACTAGGCGCTATATATCCGGCATTTGTCTTTAATGTCCTAAATAGACCATTCAAGCGATGCGGACGCCATTATGAAACGAGCGAATCTGCAATTCACTCTTGTATAGCGAGGGGTTTATTTTAACACCTTTAATACCCTCGCTATCCCAGATTGCTGCTGTGCATAATCAATTATTTTATGATAGAGTCCACATTGCTTAAAAGGTCTATTAAGCCACATTTCAATTCATGTCCGTTTAAGACACGAACATGTCCTGTTTCCATATATGCTGTCTGTGGTAGCGTGGTGTCTGATTCAGTTTTCAGCGTAACTATCAAATATTTTTGGCTGCAAAAATTCAAGTTAGTTGCTCAATCCTGCTCATTCAGAACAAGATATTAATTACCATGCTTCAAGTGAAATCATAATTTTTTAATGGACTAGCATATCTACTCTTGAGAGTGCATGAGAATGAAGTGAACCCGGGGTGGGTACTTCACTATCCAGTCATACGGGGATGTGCGCCAGTTTTGGGGTAGTTTTTGGCACGAAAATTTTGGGAATGGGATATGCTTTTTGTAGGAATTTTCTGGCATTGGGTCTAATTTTTACGAGAAATTCTGGGAATGGCCAGGTCTAGGATAAAACACAATTTTGCTATTGTTTTGTATTGAAAACACTTGTCGGAAACCTCACTCATATTCTGGGATTGGGTCTCAAAATCCCTCCTATATTCTGGGATTGGGTCGTAACAGAAATTCTTGCAACGCACACCCCATGTGACCCAATAGTGAAGTGCCCCCCCACCCGGGGAAGTGAAGTCCGGCCTCAATATAAACCAGTGCGGAGGCGTCTTTCCCTGACGGAGTCAGCCATGCCAGACGATGAATGAAAAGAATCAGCGAACCGTATTATTTTTGCAAAACAAAGCCCCTACAGAGAGTTGAACTCTGGACCCCTGGTTTACAAGACCAGTGCTCTAACCACTGAGCTATAGAGGCACCTGTTGAACGATGATGAATTTTGGTTTATGGTTTTAAAAGACCTTTGTTGTGCAATGTGTCATATCCTCCTTCGCAGGCGTTCGTCGTTAAGGCCGCTTTCCACTTGAGCGAATACTCGAGCAAATTCAGTGGTGAATGCACTCTCTATGTTTCTATGGGCAGTAATTCGCTGTAGAGAGACATTTCCAAAAAAATTAAGTCAAAATACAGATTTAGTTTCTATCTGAGAACTCTGACAGTACACCAGTACGCGTATTTTTTTCTTTTTTGGAGAAACCGTAAGAAGCCGAACCCTGATACCCCCTTGAGAGATCATCTAAAATTAAGATACTTGAGGACTGGAAAATTAATTTCATCTAGGCATCTAAAGCATATTTTTGCTTGCTTGCTATCTTGCTTTATTTTATCACTCGGTNACCGTATTATTTTTGCAAAACAAAGCCCCTACAGAGAGTTGAACTCTGGACCCCTGGTTTACAAGACCAGTGCTCTAACCACTGAGCTATAGAGGCACCTGTTGAACGATGATGAATTTTGGTTTATGGTTTTAAAAGACCTTTGTTGTGCAATGTGTCATATCCTCCTTCGCAGGCGTTCGTCGTTAAGGCCGCTTTCCACTTGAGCGAATACTCGAGCAAATTCAGTGGTGAATGCACTCTCTATGTTTCTATGGGCAGTAATTCGCTGTAGAGAGACATTTCCAAAAAAATTAAGTCAAAATACAGATTTAGTTTCTATCTGAGAACTCTGACAGTACACCAGTACGCGTATTTTTTTCTTTTTTGGAGAAACCGTAAGAAGCCGAACCCTGATACCCCCTTGAGAGATCATCTAAAATTAAGATACTTGAGGACTGGAAAATTAATTTCATCTAGGCATCTAAAGCATATTTTTGCTTGCTTGCTATCTTGCTTTATTTTATCACTCGGTATTGCTTGAGTACTGTTTAGACAGACAGATGTATGGTGCCACAAATTAGCTGAACAATTTGCAAGAAGAATTATACTTCCCAAGTCCCCTTTTCTGATCTCAAAACTCGAAATCCTCTCAGAATTCAATGAGCATTAAACAAAGTTTGGTAAAAAAAAATCACAAATGTAGAATGCAGCAAAATTTTTCTCAAAACAAGGCTACAGAGAGATTTTTGTTATAGAAAGTTTCGAAATTAGCCCTTAAAGTAAATGAACGGAGATATAGCGACCTAGTCAAAACATAGCACAAAAGAACGACACGCACCACTTATGTTCCTACTGTTTTTATCGATCGAGAGCATCAAATACAATAGGTTATATTTAGGTTGACCAAGTCCCTCTAGCTAAGCTGCATTTAACTCCGTTGGTTTACTTTAAGGTTTTGAAATCTTCGTTAATGACAGAACTATGTTACTCCAAAAAACTATACGGATAAATTACAGATAATCTTCAAGTCAGAAAGTTTGTAAAACTTTTCCAACCATAACCATTGTCAAATAGCATAGGCGTAGGAGCCAGGGGGCTGGGGGCTGGGGGCTGCAGCTCCCCCAACGTTGGAAAAATTCACCAAAATCAGCCTTATTCGGGCAAAAATCCACCCTAAGTCGGGCAAAAATTTTGGTAAACAATGGAAATTGTATCTTCCCCTACGCTTATGTCAAATAGGTATATCAATTGAGATAATCTTATCTTTACCAAAATTACATCATAGTTTCAGTAATCCTTGAAACGAGTGTGCTTGCAATTTCAATTAGTGTTGTTGTTGTGGTATCAATTTGGTCAACATTTCATAACCAATCTTTGAGAAGAATTATCCTGTGCCAATAACTTTGGGACAGACTATGGCTACACAGGGAATTGTTGCTAGATTTTTGACAAGAGCCCCTTTCTTCGATATACAACTACAACAACAACCACCAACTGCTCAACAAGGATCATACATAAACTGTTCAAAACCAGGCCAGCCAATTTTGTGCTGCAGGAAAGCATTGACAAGAATCCCACAAGAATGCAAAGCAAAACAAGGTCCAAGCACCAGATGGAGGACAGTCAATGAAGTCGTTAGTTCTTGAGATACAAATCTCTTTGAGAATATTTTAACGTTAAAGAAGATTCATCTTTGATAGCATAGCTGACACCCCCTTTCCCCGTTTTGTTGGAACATCAAGGCAAGAATACACGCGAATGCAAAATATTTTGCTTCAGCACGGCTCTGAAACTGATTCACATAATACCGGAGAATAACCTCGAGCTTGTTTGCGGCTTATATCCAAACACCTCATCGAGAATTATCAAAGCCCCCAAAAAGCTGGGGCCGTTTGTCCAGGTTTTTGAGCAGCAAGGTTATAAGTCGTAGCTTAAGCGAATAGGAATTATATTCAATGAATTTCGGAGTCAAAACAAAGAATCAGGTCATAAGTCTATATAATTACCTACTTCTAATTTCAGGAGGCACAATGCTTGATATGAGTTCAGCTACAACAGAAGACGAAACGTCAGTTTGTGATGATGCGAAATTGAAACATAGTCCAATTATGAGTAACAGGACATTAGTCGGAGGATTGAATTCAGGAAATTTTACTTATCTTGGAAGAACTTCGTAAGTCTTGAAATACTTACTTATTGAAATACTTGAAATACTGGAAATAAAAGCACTATTTGCCTTTAAACTTAATTCATGTTCTATTTTAGTAGGTACGATGAGAAGCAACTGATACAAAGTTGGACGAGATAGATCAATATGGATGTATCATTTTTCTTTCTTATTTGTTTTTAAAATTTCAGGTTGTCTTCGAAAGAAACAAAAGAAGATAAAAGAATGAAACGTAAAAGTTTTATGGTTGAAGATCCATTATAAGATTTGGCAAAGTCTAGACAAAATTTTAGATTGTTTACAAAAAAACGTTTGAAAGAAAATAAGATGAATCAAACTGTTTGTTAAAGTGTACCGTATATGTTAGAATGTATGTGCTAGAGCAACCTCGTCCCCAGGGCCTTTTATATGACAAAAGACCCTGGGGACGAGGTTGGTGCCAGAGTACATCCAATAAGTTGGTTGCAATTTGCAGTAATCACCGTAGTTGATAAGATATAGCAGCATGTACCAATTACTGTGCCATCCAGTATCTGACAAATATCTGACAATGATAAGAGTATTTCGAAGGTTGCAAATCCACGTTAAGCTAAACACCTTATTTATATTATTACTAAAAAGTAAAAGCACTCGCTTCGCTCGCGCTACAATATTTCTAGCTCCTTCAGACAGCTTATATAGTAGCCAACTTAGTTGAATAAAAATGNATAACAAAAATTGAACATTATTAATTTTGCGCTATCGCAATTCTCACCTGATATCTAATTTGAGAAAAATGTACATGATATATTTTGCCTAACATGACATTGTTGTTTTTCAGGATCTGTAGCAGTTTATGTTATGCTTGGTTGTGTACTTTTCACAGTCCTAATTAGTGGCCTTGGCATGGCACTGTGCAGTTGGCGTAGAAGGTAAGACCCATGGAGTAATTGGCTGTAAAGTCCCTTTTTGCAATCACTAGTACCTTTGTATTCACTTGTCAATCAGAAGAAAATGATGCTTTTGTTACAAAATTCGAAATTCGATGCCTTTGTTATTCTGCTGTTCAATGGGATTGTCAAGTTCTGTCCAACACAAAAACGTTGCAAGCATGAGCTCAAAATCTTTAAAAATATTGTATTAATGGCTATTACAATTTTCTGTGGATTAAATGGCTTGAAAAGAACTTTAGGTGCTTACATTGAACTTTTAAGATATCTTGATTATTTTCAAAAATGAAGCGTTTTTCTTTTTTCCAACAGAGTTCAAGGAAATTTAAAAATAAATTAAAACCCTCATGTCTCCTAAATTAAAAGAGGAAAATTGGTAGAATTTGCAAGAAAGCCATAGTTTATGAAGGTCTACCATATGGTGGTAATAACAAGATTGTCACTCTACTCGTTTACAATTTAGAAATTTGATGACGTCACAACCTGAAACAAGTTGACAGTTCATTTTAAAATGATCAAGATGTCAAAAAGCAACGGTAGAATTACAGTAAAGTAGTTAATGTACCTTTCAAGCCATTCAGTTCAAAGAAAGACGTAACAGCGATGTACAGCAAGAATTTTAAATATTTGAAACCTATGCTGATTCGTTATCTTTATCTTTCGTAGGAGACAAACAAAGTCACAACAACAACAGACAGATGGAACTCCTTTGCCAGATAGGTGACCTTAATAAACCAGGTATGATTTAATAAACATAAACAGTGAAATAGACTCACTACAATCGCAACAACAGCAGCACTTTTTTCACTTGTTTACACTTTTAACTGAATTGAAATGTTCGCTCAAACTTGCTCCAAGTAGTTTGAGCGTCCATTAATCTATGAATAGCGATAACTACGAGTATGTAATCAGTCTATCAGTCTAACAGTGAAAGTTAGACTAATAAGCAATCCTCGGCTCTATGTTACTATATCATGTTAAGCAAGGGCGGCGCCAGGGGGTGGACTGGGGTGGACTTGTCCACCCCACTTTTCTCAGGTCGGTATTTATTCTGAAGCAAAATGATGTAAAAACTGTTAGGTATACCTTCTGGCAATCAATTCTATCCCTTCTTGTCCACCCCACTTTTTCAGGGCTGGCGCTGCCCCTGATGTTAAGTACAGTAGAACTATAACATAACATGACAAAGAGCTCAACTACAACTACGATCAATAAAAAAGGCTGCAAATGTCAAGGGAGCGAAACTTATGTTATTTCAAGGTAGGCAAGGACTAAGATTTATTAAATTTAGGCCTATGAGGCAAAGCAAAANCATCAATCAATCATGCAATGTTTTTTAAAGATTTGATTCCTATACTCTCACCCAGTCTAGTTTGTGATCTCTTGATCCAAATTTATGAATTCAAATTTGCCCAAGATTTTTTATCATGATGATGTAGAGAAGTTATTTTTTTTATCTCTGGTTGGCTAGTACGGTCATGACCATGATCATCACGTTCTGCTTGGCTGAAATCGATTACAGCTGCTGGCAAAGGAAATGATTCGCTACCAGCTAATGCAAATAATGTTTTGTCTTGATTTAATCAAATAATGTTTGCTTTACTAAAACCCAATTAAGTTCCGCATATAAGAGCCATCAACTTTCAAGAAACTACAGTCTAAAATGTCTTATTCGTTCTAATTAAAAGAGCAAAAAGTTTGCTGAATTTCAGCAAACAGACAACGAAAGAAGAAAGAAGGCAATTTGTAAAATTTAAAACTCACAACTTTGAGAACATTTTCTACAAATACGATTTACTCAACATGAAAGTCTCTGATGCTAGGCCGATGTTGTCCTGTTTGCTCATGCGCAGCACGCAAAGCCTCATGGTTAGGAGAGGGTCTTTAACGCCTGGTTGGAACAAAGCTTGAGATCTTTTGTTCTATGATTCTATGAAATCAACGTTTTTCCTATCACAGGGATAAAAAGGATAACTTCTAGACAAAAATACGACGATCTATGTTGTGACGACGCAAGCCTTTGCTTCTAGTTTTGTATATATTTGTAGTATTTTGACATGTAGTTATTTTTCATTAGAAAGTAAGAAGATAATAATTTCGTGTCAAATTTCTTGTTTCACTTCTGAACGTGGCATGCCCTGTCCAGTGGCCATTTTATGGCCGTGCACGAAATTGCGATGGATACAGCTTTAAACAAGGGAAGAAGATTTTGTAACAATTCATACAGATGGCATGCCGTCACAGCAGCGAAAATACGATGTCATCTTGTTTTGGAATAAATCTTCAGAAAATTTATATACGTTTCTGTAGGAAACTTGCAAAAAAATTACATAAAATTGCTCTTATATTCTCCCTGGCAATAGTGAGTAGGGACAGGATTGGTAGCAATTGTTAGTCAGACCTAAATCAATGAAACAATAGCATGAATAAGCGGTTCTTGAAAGCAAACCATAAATTTAGTCCAAGAAAGTTGTGAGAAATTTGCCTTTGCGACGATAGTTTTATGAACAGCGCCACAAACTCCATTAGTTGTAAGTTTCTCGTCGCTTCTTTGAAGTCAACCTTCCTTTTCGACTTTCGCCTATCTATCCGCTAAAGTTTTTGAGTGATTTGAGCAGCGTCCTAGCTTTTTAAACTTGATTTATTTCGATAAATAAACGAGACACTCTCAAAATCCCAGTGGGCCGCTACGGTGATGCAAAGCGATAAGCGATTACAAGCGCAGGGATTCCCATTTCTACAGCTGATTTGTCAAATTTTTTCATACCGGGTGAGTCAAAAATGTTGAAACGTTTGCAGACCTGTAGTTCTTTAGATATTCCTAAGATTCCTTAAAACTGATGATCGATGTGTAGCTATGTAGCTAACATTGCAACCAAGGTAATAACATGTAGTTTATTGAAATCGGCCCCGTCATTTCCAAGTTATTGTATAAAAATGCTTCATCTCAGACTCATTCATACAGGCGTAAATTCAACCTGACAATAGTATAAATAGATGTAAACTGCAGAAAGAAAATAGTATTAAAGGTATAAATTATGGAGCAGGCTCTGTATTTACACACTGGGTTGCCTAGGCAATAAGATAACCGATTGAGTTTACTTGTGAACGTTTGCGACGCAGTTGACATGTGATTGCTACAATATGTATTCATATGACTGCAATATAGTGCTTTCTTCTCTTGGCGCTTCTATAAATTTCTGAGATCCTAGTTTGTAAAAAGTATCTACTTCGATCAAAATCTTGAAATTTTTTATCACTATCCCAAGCTCGATTTCCAATAATTCTATCTCTTTCTATCTGAGATATGAGTCTCTCCAATGTATAATTTTTAATTACTGATTTCCTAGCTTGTAAACAATTTCCACATTTCACCCCAGTGTTTTCCCCTCGATGAACGTTTTGAAAATTTACTTTTACTTTCCCGAGTATGATTTCTAGATTCTTGTACTTTTAGTTTCTTCTCTTGGAGGTAAATTTTCTTCAATGTATGACTTCCTGGGTGCAAATGTCTTGGGAGTTCTTCTAGAAATCGATGATTTTGCTAACTGACAAATAAGATCCGCTTTTCACTTCGATGGACGTTTTGAAATTCATTACTTCTCAAAGTTCGATTTCCAATACTTTTAGCATTTTCTAGATGAGACAAAAGCCTCTGCAATGTCTGATTTCTCATGGTCTTTTCAATGATCCTTCGAAGTCCTTGCAGCAATTCTTCTGCAACTGGTTTCGTAAAATTCGCAGTTGAAGCTTCAAATCTATCATATTCTCCATTTGCAAAGTTCAGCCTTAATGCACATATTTCATTGTCAAAATTCTTGCACTCAATTTCTCGTTCTCTTAGAAAATGATACTCGAACACCATTATGATAAAAACAGCAACAACAAAACTTAACAGCAAATTGAACTGTTGTTTATTTCCGCTCATCTTTTCGAAAATCTTCTCCACTACCAAACATCCTGTTTACAAATAATTATCTGGAAGTCCTTTGTGCTCGATGAAACTACTCTTGCCTGCTTGCAGATGTTTTATTTACATCCATTTAAAAATGATGATAGGTATAATATACCACTAGAGAATTCTTTCAAATTTACAATAATTTTGATTAAAAGATGAATAGATTAAAACATGGCACCAGTTATAACCTGCAGAGGTAGAGCAACCCAAAAACAAATATTCGTTTCATGGTAACATTGAGCGTCTTGAATATTGAATATTGAACATTGAACAATAAAAGCCCCAAGAATAACATTTCAAGTTATACTCACTACTTAAGTCTCAGTGTCGGTCATTGAATTTGATGGTTATGAGAGAAAATAAATCAGATTTAAAATATTCAACGAATACAAGGAATCACGTCGTAAGTCTAATTTCAAGTGCGAATTCAGCATTAATCTTATAATAACTTAGATGGCCTAAGTTATACTTACTAAAAAGTAAAAAACCAGCAATGCCCTAGACTCACTGCATAGTCCCAGTTATCCTAACAAAAACAACAACAACAACAACAATTTACACTTTTTTACAAGTTCAATTGAATTGAACCAAGTGATTGAACTGTTTCCTCAAATTGTGACTTGTGGACTTTCACATAAAAATTTGAGATGGACTCTTTGCCACATTAGGAGGTCGAAAATCAACATCACTTCCTTATTGAATGACGAACACGTGGCCTTCAACACAAATGCTTCTTGAAACAGCTGAAAACGAAGTTAAAGTTGGTTGACGGAGATAAATAGCTAATTCAGAGCTGCATATGCAGGGGACTGGGTAAGATAAAAATAGATCTGGTATCTTAGCCAATGAACATTGACCAACTTTGTGTGATCAACAATGTCACGTGATCAGTTTGTTTCTGTGGTTCCAATTTCACGTGATCACTTCAGTCACGCGTGGAAAGGCAAGCGCTGATTGTTCAATTCAATTGTGTACTAAATTTCAATTGAGTTGAATTGAAACTATTTTTGGAACGAAAGTGCTAAATATGCGAGAGACGCTTTCGAGTCTCAAAACAACATCTTACAGACCGGACCAAGTGACCGCAACAACTAATATTATGCATTAGTGCCACTAGCTTAGATTAAGTTAATAGTTATTTCGCATTTTATTTAGCTGTAATCTACTCTTAGTTTGAGAAAAGTTTTAGTTCACATCTTTGTTGTCCTTTTGCTGTAATTGTTTAGTTTGTATTTTTGTTAGGACGACGCTCCAATATATTGTGGTAGCAAGTCTAAATTTTAAAATGAAATGAACATGAACCAAAAAATGAAATCAACTTTTTGAAATTCATTATCACTTTTCAAAGTTCGATTTTCAATACTGTTAGAACTTTCTGTAATGTCTGATGATTTCGTTTGGTCTTTTCAATTGTTCTTTGAAGCCCTTGTGGCAATTCTTCTGCAATCGGTTTCGTAAAAGTCGCAGTTGGAGTTTTAAATTTATCATATTCTCCATGTGCAAAGTGCAGCCTAACGCACATATTTCATTCTCCAAATTCTTGCTTTAAATTCCTCTTTCTCTCTTTGAAAATGATACTCGAACACCATTATGATAAAAACAGCAACAACAAAACATAATATCAAACTGATGTGATGTTTATTTCCGCTCATCTTTTTGAACATGTTCTCCGCTGCCAAACACCTGCTTACAAATAATTATCTGGATGTCCTTTGTGCTTGATGAAATTACTCTTGCCTGCTTGCAGATATTTTATTTACATCCATTTAAAAATGATGACAGTTACAATATTCGAAGAGAACAGTTGACTAATTTTCGAAAAATTTCTTCTCGTCAACTCATGAGCGATCTGCCAAGTGAAGTCGTAAACTGCTCCTGTGCAGAACAATAGACCTTTTAGCTATTCTAAGAAAGAATCTGAATCGAGCGACATTATGATATATTTTGTAGAATTTTCGAATGTGCACAACAATGATCGAAGCTATAACGCCACTCAATCGAAAGAAAAAGTCTCTTTTGAAGCCACTACTTTGCAGGAAGGAAAATTGTTTTGCACCACTATTGGGGCAAAATGGGTAATAGGAAAAATGTGAATAAATTTCATAAAAATCACGATTCACAGATTTTCTCTGACTACAACTGTTTGAGATAGACTCATTGTTGCTCATTGACATCGCGAAAATTGATTTAAAAGTTTACGATCTACCATTTTCCTGCCATCAGCCTACTCATTTTACACCCAGCCTACCCAACTTCATTAGAGCTTTCGATCAAGCCGTCGTTTAAAACAATATAATTAAATATATTTTTAATCTTTCTTGCTCCGGTCAATTTACTCAAGGTTCGAGGTAAAATAATGTCCGTCTGCGAAAGCCCGGTTCACACTAGGTCTTTTGGGTCATTAGGCCTGGTTCACACAAGGTCGTTAAAGTCGCTGGAGTCGTTGCGGTCGCTGGAACAAACATCCCAAAAGACCCAACAGACTAACTGTGAACAGCGAAAATGAACTCCCCAATGACCCTGATGACACCAACCACTGAGTTTTTGCTGTTCACATTCAGTCTTTTGGGTCTTTTGGATCGTTCGTCCGAACGACTGGAACGACCTAATGTAAACCAGGCTTTAGGGCTGCTCAGAAAGACCCACAAGACTCAAATGACCAAATCAAATGTGAACACCATCCATAACGACTCAAACGACCCTAACGACCCAGTCATTGAGATAGAAAAAATTCTATCTCAATGACCCAAACGACCTACGCTTGAATGATTTGACCAAGTGTGAACCCCGGGGGGGTACACGACTTGTGGATGTACGGGGGTCTGCCGCCCGGTTTTCATAAAGCTACCCTCTCCTAATTGCCAAAATTCGCCTTCGTACCCACTTTTATGATGAATTTTCGCGGAAAACGACCCATTATCAAAGATTTTTTGCCGATTTCAGCCAAACCGACCCATGTCTAAGGAAAATCTGCCAAAAAATGACCTTGTTTAGAGAATCTCGGGCCCAAAACCCACCCATATGGGCGGCACATACCCGTACTCTCAACATGCTATGTACCCCCCCCCCGCCGGGGTGTGAACCAGCCAACGACGCAAAAGACCCAAATATCACTGCGGTTATATCTTTGCACGCTTGGCTGATTCTACTCAACGACCATATTTTCGGGGTTTTTGTGAATGACCCACGACCCCAAAGACCTATGGTGAGCACATGAGTCGTTCGGGTCTTTGTCATCGACCCTAAAGACTCCAACGCAACGACCCTAACGGCTCAAAAGACCTAGTGTGAACTAGGTTTTAGGTTTTACAAGGTCTATTGTCCTTAAAACCTTTGAGAATAGATTGCACTCCTCCAGCGCACAAAATAAACAGGAAACAAAACCCAATGGTTCATTTCTCTGAATATGTGAAATCTATTCTCAAAGGTATCAAATCGCAGTCATATTGGAGATCTGAATCTTTGACAACCTTTAGTTTTACGAAATTCTTCCTAGTTTTCTGCAACAAGAAAACTTGGATAGAAAAATTCGTTAGGCTGTGAAATTTCATCACATTTTGTCAAAATTTACAATGAAGAAACGGTGACAGAAGTTGGATTTGCCTTGATCCTTTTGCTGAATGGATCCGCTGTCTTACTGCGTTGACAGAAACTGAATCAAAACCGTTGACTGAGATTTTGCTGTGAATGAAGGTAGGCCCTTTACATTCCTTGGTTTCTTCCTTGGTAGTTGTTAAAAATAAATCTTCAAGGATTCTAGAATCCTGCAGAATCAAATAATTTTGTATGTCTGTTAGCTGTTATGATACAAATCTCATGTTAAATTGTCCGAGCTATATCTTATTTCCGTATTACGAAGACTGTATTTGCAGCAGCATACAGCTCAAATCCTTACTGGTTGCCGCAGGAAACCCAAAATAATCCAATTTCGACCGGATCTGATGTGAACTAACCCGGACTGACCTGAGCTGATGTGGAGTGACTTGGACTGACCTGACTGGAACCGAAATGAGTCCTGAACTGGACTGAACTCGACGAGGATTTGAAAAGTTGCATGATGTATGTCACTGTGTGTATTCAATTAAATGAAGGAACAAAGAAAAACAACAATAGCAATCTATTTATACAAGTAAATATATCTACACCAGATATCGATATATGTACACTCAATATCAACAAACCTAGAATCTAACAGTTTCTGTAGTTATCTAAAGTATTTTAATGAATTATGCTTATCTATCGAAACATTCTAAATGCAAGGCATATTGCTGCCAAATAAAAATGAAGAAAACATTTATGTGGTTTTTATTCTCAGTTCTAAAACGCAAATTTTACACGATGCACTTGCTCATTTAGTCATGGGTATTGTGGACACGATTAGTGTCGATCGGGTCCACAATACTCGGCCTAATAACTGTACCTACAGGAATAAATGTATTTCATTACCTTGCTTGTCTTCATTTCATTGGTATCTTTCCTCTCCTGGTTTGGTTCCTTGCTTCGATCGTTCGCGGTGGGCCTAAATTTCAAATTGTTACCGCGCTCCGGAAATTATGGCCTGAGAAATAATGAGTCGATTGAAGGCTGCGTCGCCTGGGAATTAGTTCTCAGGCCATAACTTCCGGAACGCGGTAACAATTTGAAATTTAGGCCCACAGCGAACGATCGAAGCAAGGAACCAAACCAGGAGAGGAAAGATACCAATGAAATGAAGACAAGCAAGGTAATGAAATACATTTATTCCTGTAGATACAGTTAGGCCGAGTATTGTGGACACGATCGACACCAATCGTGTCCACAATACCCATGGTTTAGTATGTATCAACTAAGTAAAATCTTATAATTAAAGTTTGTCTCACATCAGATGTCGGGTGAAAAATATCTGCAAAAGATACAATTAAATGCAAACTCAGCAGCAATATTGCAAACTCAGCAGCAATATTTAAAAGGATGACCAAAGAATGGAATGGGCAAAATTGCACATGCAAGATCTGCAGTTAAAAAATAAAATAGTTGATAATGAGGATTAGAAATGAACTTTTTTGTAATTTTTTCTTTGTATGTAAATAGTTGGTTTGAATTAGTTTTATATTACTATATATTGTACCAACTGTAAATAATTTGATAATAATAATAATAATAAAGAGTTTTGCATGACTAATTTTGCGTTATCGCAAATCTCACCTGACATATAATGTGAGACAGACTTTAAAACACGCTCTGAATTATGAGCTGCAGTTGGAAAGTTGGTAGTATTTTCAACAACAACAACAACAACATACCAAAAAGGGAAGATTTTGTAACAATAGCATGAGCTTCTTTTGATTGACACTGCATTTCAAAGCAATTAACAATCGCAGACAAAGAGAATTCTCTCGAGCCCCAAATCACAGCAAGCAGAACCATGGGTAATTAGACACCGCAGTTTACTGACATTGCCTTCAAGATAGCATAGGTTCCAAATCTTTAAATTCGCGTAAAAAGGTCGGTGTAAAATTCAGTGACATATTTCTTTGAATCGAATGGCTTGAAAGAAACTTTAGATACTTCGCTATAACTCTGCCGTTGGACTTTTCAGAAATCTTGAATATTTTCGAAATCACAGCATATTTCATATTTCAACTCATTTGAGGATGTGACGTCATCAAATTTCTAAATCGCAAACTAGAAGAGTGAAAGACTTTTGCTTGATACCATATTGTAGACGTTCATAAACTATGTTTTTCTGGAAAATTATTCTCTGTTTCCTCAAAAAGTTTAGAAATTACGATGGTTTTAAGATTTTTTCGAAATTTGTCTTGAATTCTTAAAAAAGAAGAAAAGCACTCTAATTCTGAAAATATTGAAGATTTGTGAAAAGTCCAACGGTAGAATTATTACAAAGTAGCTAAAGTTTCTTTCAAGCTATTCCATTCAAAGAAATAGGTCACAGAATTTTACACCGACCTTTTTAAAGATTTGAAACCTATGCTCTTCAAGATAAGAATGATTCTGTTTTCTATCCTTGTTTCAGCCGCCATTTTGAAAGTTCTGTTGTTAAGGAGCTTCTGTTGTTAAGGTCGCTACCTCCTCCGCAAAACTATATAGATAAATTTTTTCCTCCGCAGAAGCATATTAGTTGCGGCGCTCTTCCATAAAATCACACATGCAGTGTCTAACCACCCATGGCAGAACCGCAATGGACCGAAACCTGCATGGCTAACTGTCTCGTTGTACACGCGAAGGGGGGGGGGGTTGTTAAGAGGAGACATGAGTATGTATTATTTGATTATCAATTTGGATTAGTTTACTCTGTAAGTTATTTTTGTATACAGCAAGCTGGATTTGAATGATCGATATGAAGTAAGTTTGCAAACGAACAAACGGACAACAAACAGACAAATAAACAAAAATATATTGAAAGAAGAAGGACAAAGCTAAACATCTGCCTTGGGCATTTTATATATAAAATTCAGAAGCATAATGGTATGTAGAGCGATCCTTGTTGCATATATTTCATGTAATTCAAACACTTTATGCTCAGCTTCTATCAGGGGCCATGACATTCGGTTTCGTCTTTCATCGCGGCATTTGGCCGCGATGGGGGAAAGGAATGTAGACCAAAGCCGTGATACTTGCAGGCTCAGGATGAAACCTAACCTAAGATATTGTTAGTTTGAAAAATAACTTTTTAGTACGTTTCACTTGTCGTTCTACCCACAAGATTCAATCGAAAGGAATATTGTTTGTTCCATCTGAAGATGACTACAGACTAATATAAGCGGCAGTTTAGACCTTAGGTTCTGCTTAAAACAACTCGGCGATTTTGAGAACAATAACCATCGTTTTTAGGTCGATTTTTATTTAGGCCGCGATGACGGAGGGTGGAGGGGTCCAACAATCACGGCCAAATGCCACGATGAAAGATGAAACTGAAATGTCGGTAGCCCAAGATATCTGAAACAGAACAGTTTCAACAACTTAAGCCAAACCAGACTAAACTTGATCTAAACAGAACTCGAATTATCTCGAATTTTCTGGATAACACAAACAAAGCAAGTGATAATGACGCTGATTCTATTCCTTAGCTTTTTTCATCATTTCCTTCACCTTGCTGAAAGAGAAATAAAACATGAAATAACCATGGGTAGGAGGAAACGTGGAATGTGGTTTGGGCTTATATAGTGATATAAAGAATCATAGCTATTAGGCCTACCTTTGTGCATTTTGTCTGCGTCAATCTTCTCCTTTGTCCTGTCGATTTTGAGTTTTCAAAAGGATGCAAAGGTCGGTGTAGAAATTCTGCGACCTATTTCTTTGAATCGATTGGCTTAAAAGAAACTTTAGTTACTTTGCTATAATTCTACCGTTGGACTTTTCAGAAATCTTGAATATTTTCGAAAGTACAGCGTATTTTATATTTCAACTCATTTGAGGATGTGACGTCATCAAATTTCTAAATTGTAAACCATAAGAGTGAAAAATTTTTGCTTGATACCATATTGTAGGCATTCATAAACCATGTTTTTCTTGAAAATTATTCTATGTTTCCTCAAAGAGTTTAGAAGATGTGATGGTTTTAAGTTTTTTCAAAATTTTTCTTGAATTCTTAAAAAAGAAGAAAACACTCTAATTCTGAAAATATTGAAGATTTCTGAAAAGTCCAATGGTAGAGTTATAGCATAGTAGCTAACTTTTCTTTCAAGCTATTCCATTCAAAGAAATAGGTCACAAAATTTTACACCAACCTTTTAAAAGATTTGAAACCAATGCTCTTCAGCTACATGCTGAATTCTTATTTGTGTTCGTAACGTTTGCTTTCAGGAAGCTAGGCGTGATATAGCTAGTCCAGTGTTTTTGGGTCACCCGGAGCACAGGTGACATTCGTCTTGCAACAAGTACAGGTGACATTCGTCTTGCAACACATAATCAACGAATTTTTTCAAAATAATTAATTTATCAAATTAAAGCTGAAATTCTCCCGTTTCTTATGGTGTAATTTTATTCTGAGTTTGTTTGGTTTTGGAAGGGTGGTTGATCCACGAGGAAGGAGCACAGGTGACATTCGTCTGTGGCATTCGCTTTTTTCAAATTATTCCCCCTTCCTCGTGGATCAACCAGCCTTCCAAAACCAAACAAACCCCGAATACAATTACACCATAAGAAACAGGAGAATTTCAGCTTTAATTTGATAAATTAATTATTTTGAAAAAATTCTTTGATTATGTGTTGCAAGACGAATGTCACCGGTGCTGTCACGTCACCCGGTATATTTCTCCATAAACATAAAAGTTACATAGGTATATCCATATAACTAGTTTATAAGGATCTAACTAAGATAACACTAAAACTATGACAGAGACATGAGGAGCAAAGTATGGTTGTGTTCAGTTATTTTCTGTGATGAAACCAGTCGAAATCTACCGGGTCAGTCGAAAGATGTCGCACATTTTGTATAAATGTAGAAACTAATCTGATCGACTAGTTTCAAGAATTTTTGATCCATCAATGAAAGTCTGACTTAGATACAAGGACCAAAATTTGGAATCTACCGGGTGTCTCAAAAAAGTACCCCCTTTTGAATGGAAAAATGAACAAAACGATAAGATATCGGGACTTTCTGATTGCACTGCTAAATTGTTCAATCTTCAACTTAAATGCACATACCTAGCATTTATAAATCGTCTACCAAATACCGGAGATACAAGCTCCCAAAATCTAAATTTAGAGTGCACCTGAAACCAGATGTTTAGAGAAAGGGCCTACCATGATTTGATATCATGAGCATTTTCCAAAGGAATTTTTAACTTTTATTTTTTTAGTCTTGCTTTTGAAAAGAATCATAGCCACGACCGTAATCAAACAAATAAAAAGAAAAATGTGGCGAGTTTAATAAACTCGTGCCACATCTCCAACATAGGCGTGCATGTGCTCCTTTTCTTCTTCTTTGATACAAATAACTTTTCAATGGAATGTAAGGAACGATTTTTTCCTCAAAAGAAAAATTATTTCAAGAACAATTGAAACATCTCAAAGGAAAATTCTCTTCAAAATAAAAAATAAAAAATAAAAAGTTGAAAATTCCTTTGGTAAATACCGACGAAATAAAAAAAGGCATGGCTAGGCCCTTTATAAAAATCTCTGGTTTCAGTTACACTCTAAATTTTGACTTCACAAGCTCGTATCTCTGAGGTTTGGTGGACGATTTACAAATGCAAGGTATGTGCATTTAAGTTGAAGATTAACAAATTCAGTTGTGCAGCCAAGAAGTCCCGACATTTGATAGTTCCATTCCTTTTTCCAGTCAAAAGGGGGTACTTTTTTTAGAAACCGGGTAGATCAAATTTAAGTTCTGTCGCTGTGCTAGAAAAGTTGAGCGATGTTCAGTGGAATTTTGGCTCCGTTTGAAACATTCGCATTGGTCGTTGGAAAATGTTGTGGTCATAGGTTGCGGTTTTCAAGATTAAATTAACCGCGATGTTTTCGCAGCGGCTTCCTGCTATTTAGTAGCCACTCGACGGATGCCCCAGCAGACGCTAGGAGTTTCCGTTTGAGTGGCTCTAGGTCACCGTAATCTGCCATGCGCATCGTCTACTGGGTCAACCATCGAGTGGCTACTAAATAATAGGAAACCGCTGTGAAAACATTTCATTTCATTTTATAATTTTATACAGGGTAAGAATTTAATAGCTGCCAATTTAATCTTTAAAACCGCAACCTATGACCACAACATTTTTCGAAGACCAACCCGAATGTTTCCTACAGCCCGTGCACCTATACTCACTGAGTAAGAGCCCACAAATGCAGGGTGATGTTCAGTAAGATGTTCTTTAGCTGTTTCATACATACCTGTTTATCATTTGACGGTGTTTCACTTTGGCATTTTATTTTTCTGCTTGCTGCTGAGATGAGGTCCTGATTGCTGAACAATGACTCAAGCTAGAAGAGAGCAAAATGGCGGAATTCAAAGATATGACGAAAATAAAACAGGATTAAGAAAACAAATGCATGCCAAAGTGTACATATTCTTTTATAAAAGAAACTCTTTGTAAGACACTCAACTCTTTTTTATATATTTATTCCATTAAAAATTTACAAGACACGATTATGATACCCACAAACTACGCTACAAAACTACGGAGCAAGCTTGTACAAACCTATATCTAAATATACATAATTGCTAATGTCATTGGCCTTACCCCCCCCCCCGCTGCAATTTCTAAGTCCTGGAATTAGAAGAATTAGAAAAGTGGTCCTAGAGAACATTGAGGGGTGATCGCCCCTGCTTGCCTCCCCCCCCCCTCCCCCTGCGCTTCTGCCTTGCAGCAAAGCAAAATGTTTTGTGTCTCTCCACTTGCTCGCCTGAGCAATATCATGAGCAACACTGAGAATCAATGTTTCCGCAACAATATTTCCTCCTTCGCGCCGGCCTTAAAAGATAGTGATTCTTGTCCAAAGCCCAATGTCTTAATTGTCTTCATTATTGGCAGTTTGCATAAGTTTGGACATGTTTCCTTTCATGAAATTCCCACATAAGCGAAAGATTCAGGTAATTCTTTGACTTGTAAAATTATGTCATCATTTTCTGCATGTTTTGACATTTATATTAAAGCTGCCACTTCGATTGAGCCATTGCCATTTAGAGAATCCGAAGAGCACGTTTATGAGTGTGGTCAATTTTTTTGCTTGTACCTTTATTGCACAAAAGCCATATCAGTGGGCAGTCATTGAAGTTCGACAATATTAAAGCATTGCAAATGTGTTAATGCCTGCTCTCTAGAAATATAATTATTTTGCCTAGAAAAGGCATTGATCTTTTTATTGACTTTAGAACGTAACGTTTCAACGTGTTTGTTAAACTTTAATTTGCTGTCAATTTCAACCCCTAGAAGTTTAACCCTATCTCACCTGGGACTTTTGAAGCGGTCACTGCCTGGGGGGTTGACTCCACCCTTCCCTCTTTTTCTCCGCTGTTACAGTAGCTATGCGTGTGTAACTTAGTAATTAGATTTCATGCAAACAATCAAAATCACTTGATAAAATCACATTAAGTCTATTGTTCTTGTTGCTATGACAATAAAAATATATCAAGTTATGATTATGATGATAATGGGTATCATGATTAAAACAATAAAATAAGGGATTAAAATGTAATTTTTTGTGTCAAATTGAGATGGATATCATTAAATACATGTATAGGCATAATATGTACCATATTTGAGATTAATATTTGTAACAATTTCAAAATAAATATTCAATTTTGGTCGACTACTCAGTAAAAAATTGGTTGCCATGGTTACGGTGCTATATTTAGAATCTTGAAATTTTCATAATTCGATACAGTATAGTTATAACGTTAAACTTGAGCATTCTTGGGATGCTGCGTTGCATATGTTAGAAACGGCAAACAAAAAACTTGGTTGGGGGTGGAATCCACCCCCCCAGGTGAGATAGGGTTAACGTGATCTGCTGCTGGTAACTGAATGACTGTATAACTGTATGACGGAATGACAGCGAAGGGTGAAGTTGTCTGCGCCACATTATATGAATTGTCAATTGAATAAATATTGATAAACCTCGAACCTCGTTAAGTGCAAACTTTAAACTAGGCACTGACGTTCTAATTTTTCTTTTAAGCTTTGTAGGCGAAGGAGATCTTGTAACAACTGGATCCTCCTCCCCAGCACCACCAGATGCAGAATGTGGACAACTTCTGTCCAACTCCATGGAAGTAGATCGACGGTAAGATTGCTGCTTTTGGGGTTTTTCCTGTAAAGTGGATGTTGCGGCTGCGTTGTGATTCTCCTAATGCAAAGAATATATGAATGCTTGAAGGTTTATTGAATCTAACTGTCTCTTTGCCATGGGAAATCCACTCCTCCGAAGGCGCAATTCATATCATTAGGCCTTGACGTGACCGCAAGTCATTTTGTCACTCAGATGGAACATCCTCAATAGAAAGTCACTAAAAACACTAAAAGATTTCAAAATTTCATGCGTAGTGTTTCAAGCTGTATTCGCCTGAGTGGCATAATTGCTTTTTCGATGTCAATCACGTACAGGAATAGCGCCTTCGCAGAACAGGAAGACGAAGAGAACAACAGCGTATGCTCAATTCGTCCATACGATGCCCTATATTGCTCTTGCTTTTATGCAGTAAAAGGTCAATATCTGCTTAAAACTAAAGTCTGTCTCACTTTTGACTTGCTCCAAGTCCCAGACGACAGAGCATGAGGCAAATACCAAGGCAGAATATGCCGTCCTGAGGAGGAGAAAGATAGCAGGGTAGGGAGAGAAACTCAGTTCTCTTCCTTTCGTTCCATTCTGCCTCCTTGTTTACTACACACTCCAAAATTAAAGGCCCATTGTCAACCATGATCCTTTGTGCGCCGAATGAAAAGCAAGACAATGAGAGCCATATGATACGAAAGTCGACTTTGGAGCCACATAGGATCTTGGTTGGCAATGGGTCTTTAAAACTGAGATTTCAAAACTGTAGCAAGTTAAGCCTAACATCAGAGGCCAGACAAAAAGATCTGCGTATAAAAACGAATTAATTCGTTATCACAAGTCTCACCACAGACATCCAATGTGAGACAGGCTTTAGTTGCTACCCCCGAATGAGTCAATGAGAAGTTGCACCTTGTGAACAGTCGTAGAAGTTAATCCAACTAACCAATTTAAAGGCGCTTGTTCAACCAGCAGCCTTTGCACGTTGATTTCTATTGAAGCAGCCATTTTCGTAGACCACAAAAAATGTTTATTTTCATAAAACAGTGCCCGCAAAGGACCATGGTTGAATAAGAGCCTTTAAAAGATTCAGGGTATGTTATGCGGCTTGACTGTTTACATTTGTAGCTTGACAAATCGGCCATAAAAATTGCTAAATTTGCTAATCAAAAGCGACGGATGCTATTGTTACAAAATCTGCTTTTGGTAGCTAATAAAGGAAAGTTAGTCTTAAGTGTCGAGAAATTAATAATATGACTTTATTTTCTACTATATGCTCGAAACATAAGAACTATACTTGCTTCTTCGTTACCTTCTCCTCTTCTTGAAGCAGTTCAGCAGTTAGTGCTAGTTAGTGTGCTTTAAATACTGTCGGCATCTTTGAAGACCCATTGCAACCAAAGAAACCCATGAATATTATTCAAAACTCTTGAAATTTTCTGTTTCCGGAGCGCAGAAGGCTATGATATTTAAGCATATGCAAACGAATCGGAAATTCATGTGCAAATTTGCTTGAATACTACAACCGACAACAGACTGCTCATTAAATTTTCGAGAGTTCTGACAGGGCACTACTTATTACTAGCTAAAATCTCCACGGGTTGCGTCAACAAAGTTCGCAGCATTTGAAAAATTTATGATAGTGTGCACAGCACGAATACATGACAATCGCAGACTGTTCAACATTGAAACTCAGGATTCCACTGTGTAAGACCTCAAATGGACAACGGAGCTTTTCCTATCGAGGAGTTACTGTTTGGAACCTATTGAGCTATGAAATCAAAACTGCTCCTTCGCTAGCTACTTTCAAAATGAGATTAAAATCGTTCTTGAAAGATCAAAGAGGTTGATCTTCTAAACCAACGTTCAGCATATACATATGACTTCTGAGTCCCTTTCTTTTTATAAATGTTTCTTTTCTTTTATATAGGATATTAAAATTGACTTATATTAGCAATGTATTAGGTTAGTTTGTTTTTAAGCAGGGCACATTGTAAATCAGTTATCTAAACTTTACTGAATGTATTTAACCCTGTTAAAATAAATCAAAATGAAATGAAATGAAATGAAACTGTCTATTTCAGTTGCTTTTCCTTCCATAATCACAGAGAAATGTATTATTTCCTTAGATTTCCCCCATGCGGATCTCATTGCCTTTCTCGTAGATCCACCTGAATTTGCTAGCTCACGTAGACTGATTAGATTCGTTCTAGTTTTTGCTACTACTATTCTAACTACTATTAGCTGTTAAGCGTGCTCGAAGAATTAATTCCAAATATGTAAAACTTTCCCCGGTGAGGTCACTTCATACATCTGTTGGAAACCATGCTCGTACCTGAAATTTCTAACGTCTCTCTCAAATTAGATGTCACGTGAAAATGTCCGCGAATAAAAGCAATTAAAGTGTTTTGCATGACTAAGTTTGCGTTATCGCGAATCTCGCGTGACCACTAATTTGAGACAGACTTTAGTCCTGTCGGAAAATATGGGTAAATTTTCAAAATTACTGCGCTGAAGGTTATGGAATAGATATCACAGGGGATCCAGGTGTATCCCCTAGCGAATTCCCTAGTTTTCGTTTCTTCGCTTCCCTGTGATCCGGATTATGAAAACAACACCTGTGTAATTCGAGATCGGGTTACGTCATCGTTGCGGTCGAGCTGTTGTTGTTACAGTACTGGACCCCCTGTGTAGATATCTTCAATACTGAAAATCAGAACCAAATTATCCACAATTTTCTGAGGTAATATTTGCATTTACAGTACAGACCTTGCTCAAATCAATGCTGTTTCCATGCATAAGAATTCTTAAGAATTCTTTAGAAATTTTTAAATTTCATTTCTCCTTTAAAAATGTTAGCAGTCTTTCATACCACTCAAGAATTCTTATCAGAATGTGAAGAATTCTTGAAAAATCTTAACAATTCTTGAAAAATCTTGACAATTCTTGAGAATTCTTGAGAATTCATGCAACTTTAATGTGCGCAAGTCCTGTACTGTAAGTGCATTAGCCAAAAGATATTCTTGATTAAATTCTAATATAGCCAGAGAAAATGGTATCTGATTTGAAGCTATTATTCGGGAAGAGGGAGCTTGAAAAAATATTAGGTACGAGCATGGTATACACTTTGAGATAGAAGTGACCCCCCGTCCGGGAAGTTTCAGTAGCAATCCCTTGACTTTGCAGCCAGAACAGTCATGTGGACGGGGTTCCAAGCCACCTTGCCTAATGACAAGGGGTTGCGGACTCGATTAGCGCTTAGCTACTTCTGCGATCCCAGCTCTTGATGCTAGAAACCGCAACTTCACGTTTAATTATTTTTGCGATTACTTACCCCTAAAATGTTCTCCCATGGTTCTTCACCTTCGTTTTGGTGACCTTCATCATCTTTTGAAAACGGCTGAACTTGCATTATCGTTGTGCTAGGATTATCTTCCTTTTCTTTTTCATTCTCAGATCCACTCGACGTGTGCTCTGGTTTTGCATTTTTCATTGGCGTGACGTCATCATCTCGTAAAATCTCATCAATGATAGAAGATGTTCTATCCACTTCGTTTGGGGTGCCATTTTCTTTTTGACTATCACGCTAAAATAAAAAACATCTACTTTTGACTGAAATACCTGGAAAACATATAGCAAAACAATCACAAGGGCATCTATACTATGCCGCGACGCTTCCTCTCCCAAACCTTTCAGCTATTCTACAAAAGAGTCTGGATCGAGCGACATTTCTATGCCTTTTGATCAGAACTTTTCGATTGGGTGGCGTCACAGCTTCTATCACTGTTGTGCACATTCGAAAATTCTTCAGATTTCTACAAAATGTAAAATATATCGTTCGATCCAAAATCTTTTTTAGACTAGCTAAAAGGTCTATTGAAGGCCATTAGCAAATTTATTTGTGGCCCGATATGTTAGTGATGGTACATTTATACTTTACCATGGGTAATTTCTACCAAATATACTTTACCAAATATCTCAACCTACAAAGCAGGAAAGTTGACAAACATGGTATTAGATTTCAGGCTAATGTTCAAAAAATGAAAACTGCAAGATTTCAAATACGTCTTTAAACAATATGCGTTGCTAGATCCAATCAACTAAACAGCAAAACAATTCTCAAACAGATTCTTTGGGATATCCAGCATTATGATTGCTTTTAATATCATGGCGGTTAAAGACCCATTGGTAACCATAATCCTTTGTGCGCCGAAATGAAAAGCAAGATAAAGAGAATGCAGGCCAAAACGACGTTAAGATGATGCGAAAGTCGGTTTTGGTGCCCCGAAGTATCATAGTTAGCAATGGGTCTTTAGCAACGACCAGTGATAAAAGAATACCTTGAAATGACAAGTGATTCAGTTTTGTATCATCCGACAATATTTAGATAAATGAATGAAACATTAATGCACGGGGTGACCCAAAAAAGTTAAACTTTTTGAAAAGTCACCAAAATTGGATTATGTTGCCGATCATAAAAATTTCTCTTGATGCATTTGTGTAAAGGTTCATAATTAATTTAAGAGATATTGCAAACTCTATTTGCAATTTAGCGCTTGTGGGAATTTCTGCTTTTGAGAGCTACCTGGTGTTAACGCATACTCTCAAACTGCAGAAGTTGGTCATAAGATTTCATTTTCAATCCACCAAGCCACTCAGGTTGTTCGCCTACGAGTGTTATTAAGCTTTTCTATGGTCTAGGACTCAAATTTCATTTGAAATCGTAAAAAATTGCTTTTTGTGAAAATTTACAATCTTTCACAATACTATAGCTCAAAAGAAGGTTTTTTAAGCAACGATTCCGTGGCCTTTTTTTGGTAGGAGTAAAATAAAGATGATTCCATAAACTAATTTGATCTTTGACACAAAAGCACAAAGAGACATTTAAAATATTCAATTTTTTGTGATTTTTTAACAATGTTCACTTTTTATTGGGTCAACAGGTAGGCTTGCGACAAAAGCCCGTTGCTTCGCTATACAACTACAACAACAACCACACACCATCGCTCAACAACGACCCATGCATAAACTCTAAAAAAACCAGGGCAAACAATTTTGCCTCAGGAAAGCATTGCTAAGAATGTGAAGCAAAACTTCTTCCAAGCACCTGCTGCCTCCATTTTTTTGGAGGTAGTTAACAAAACAATTCTCTTCAGCATGGCTCTAAGACAGTTTCACATAAAGATGGAGAATAACCTCGAGCTTGTTTACAACTTTTATGCAAACAAGAAGCAGCTTTTATCGGCAATTATTGCCGCCCCAAATTGTTTGTCTGGGATTTTTTAACAGGTTATGAGTCGTAGTTTGAGAGAATAGGAAAATTCAATTCCATAAAGTCTGGAGCAAAAAACAACGAATCAGGTCATAAGTCTAACTTTCATGCTTACATCAAATTTCATGATCGGAACCGAAGCGCTGGATTGTCCATTCAGTTTTCTCGATGCAGGTCTATTCATTTTGATGGAACGGTCATCATCTTTATTGCCAAATAACCCATGGGAATAGCTTGATTCGATATCAGGGGATTTGCTCGTTACTCTCAGAGGCGTGTTGCTCTTCTCCTGACGCCTATCTGACATGCCACCTTTGGAAGAGAATAATTATAAGGCTGTTGCTTTATTTACATCTACGGCTTTGACTAATCGGTTGAAGAAATCCCTGTGTTAGCCTAACATCGATCAATTTAATTCAAAACCCGAATAGTAAGCAGATACTTATATCTTCTCCAAGCCTTGTTCCACACTAGACTAATAAAACCCGTTAGAAATGAAGGGGTTGTTTGCAATATGCTTGATCAGTTGTCCATCCGACACAGATTGATTTTTTGAATTATATTGATGAAGTTAGCTCTCACACATATTGCAAATTGGCAAGAAAGCTGAAGCTGGTCCGATGAGACCTAATTGTACAACAAGGCTAGGTACTAAGTTGATATTTTGGCCTTAATTAGGAAAGATAATTCCCTGTTGGATGGACAAGTGATGAACCAGTTCGCAAACAGCCTCTGCATTAGAAATGCGACGGAAAAAAGCGTCGACACAATTGTTGCTTCAATCTGAGATTTGTAAACGCCTTTGAATATGTTCCAAGACATTTGGATAGAATCAAATATTTTATTAATTAAATTTGCGTTTGCAATGAATTTATAAAATGCGTTAACCTAATTCTAACGCCTTTCCACCCTGGTGTGAACCAAGCTTAACCCAATCTCACCTGCGGAGGGGGGGGGGGTTCACCCCCTACCAAGTTTTTGTTTGCTACTTCTAAAATATGAAATGCAGCATCCCAAGATTGCGCAAGTGTAACGTTATAACTATACTGTATCGAATTATGAAAATTTCAAGATTCTAAATATAGCACTGTAACCAATGGCAACNCTCCCAAGACATTTGGATAGAATCAAATATTTTATTAATTAAATTTGCGTTTGCAATGAATTTATAAAATGCGTTAACCTAATTCTAACGCCTTTCTACCCTGGTGTGAACCAAGCTTAACCCAATCTCACCCCCTACCAAGTTTTTGTTTGCTACTTCTAAAATATGAAATGCAGCATCCCAAGATTGCGCAAGTGTAACGTTATAACTATACTGTATCGAATTATGAAAATTTCAAGATTCTAAATATAGCACTGTAACCAATGGCAACTAATTGTTTACTGAGCGGTCGACAAGAATTGAATACATATTTTAAAATTGTTGCAAATATCAATCTCAAATATGGTGCATATTATGCTTATACATGTATTTAATGATATCCAACTCAATTTGAAACAAAAAGTTATAATTTAATCCCTTATTTTGTTGTTATAATCATGATACCCATTATCATAATAATCATAACTTAATACCTTTTTATTGTCATAGAAAACAAGAACAATAGCCTTAATTTAATTTTAATACGTGATTTTGATTGTTTGCATCAAAGCACATCTAATTATCAAGTTAAAAGATTATAGCTACTGTAACAAAAGTCCCGGGTGAGATAGGGTTAAGCATCCCCTTTTTGCATGCAACACGAGTGAGTTAGACTTATACCCCATTTCCACTTGCAAGTTAAACCAGCTTAATCTAAACCAGGTTATGAAATGTTGCGTTCTCATTGGTCAATCCAACAAATCAAATTCATTTGATTGGTTGAAATTTAACCTGGTCTAGTAAAGCTGGTTTAAGCGTGCCAATGTGAATGGGGTATTAGTTAGTGAGTTAGTGACTAATTGGCCATAAAACTCATTTTGCTTGCAATCATTAATGGCTTGATTGATACAAACTTCGCACTTGGAAACATCATAATTTGTTACGGTTCAAGAGCATTTACACTGCTCCAGAACAACAATTTTCTGTTGATAAAAGGAACAAAAGTGTTACGGACTAGCAGGAACTGTGTAAACGGGAGGCTGATCCGTTACACTTTCGTTGCGGATCCAAAGTTGTACCGGTACAGTGTAAACGGGGTTTTAGTCTTACCTGGAAAGACATATCCTGGTGCATCCGTTGCATTTACATATCGATTTGGAGTTGGGACATGGCACGATGGGAGACTGCTACTACGGCGTGGTTCACTTTGTTTTGATTCTTTTCTAGAATAGGGGGAATTATCATTTGGTTTGGGAGTATCTTCTTCTTCTTCTTGTACTTGTTGCACTTGCGGCAGTGGTTTGAGGAACAAAGGAGGGTCTGCATCATCTCCAAGTATACCCATGTACGGATCTTCCCCGTCTTCGTTATCAATAGATTCATCTTCCTGGATAAGAAACACAACTGAAATAAGAATTTTGTAGCAGCGATGGCTAATTCCTGAAACTTCAGACGTCCTTTGCAATCATAGAAGCATGAAGAAAAACATAGAGGCATGAAGGGTTTTAAAAATAGGGTTTGTAGAGATGTGTCTAGACACGGATAGACTGATTACATGAGTCTCAGTTTTCCGCATTGAATTGAATGATATTATGGCTTCAAACTGAGACTCATGACAATACAGCTTCAAAACAGAGACTAATTTGGCCTAATGCGCCGCGTTTAGGGCGCATCCAATCAAATTGCGACTTTCTTAATATGGTCGGACCACGTGCCTATTCTTAACATTTGATTGGCTGATTAGGTTAAAAGCTGACGCTGAAGCGAAAGAAGACTGGGGCTGACTGTGGCGCGTCGGGGGGTTTAGCGTAGAAATATAATGGGTTTAGTCAGCATTCATTGTTAAGTATTCTGTCTGTGCCTTCGCGCTCTTTCTTTGCGAAATGGAGGATCGGCTCATCGAAGCTGTGGAGACCAAATTTCGAGTACAGTTCAGAGATTTTCAACGAGCCGCTCTGAAGAGAGTTTTAAAACAAGAAGATGTGTTCGTTTGTGCACCGACAGGGTTGGGGAAGACATTCTGCTGTGCCTTTCTTGCAGAGCTTCTTGAAATGAAAATTTTTATTTGCAACAAGCCGCAATTTGCTTTTACGTGTACTTTTTCCATCTGTAGCTAAAATTTCTTCTTGGTCTTGAAAAAGCTGCATTTTAATTCGCTTTTTAGCAGGCGATCTTGTTGGACTGGTAACTACAGAAAGCAGGTCTTCGTTATGGGAGCTTTGTTTCGGTGTAGATTCCATGTCAACGGCATACTTCTGGAAAACATTTTTTTGGTTTTGATTCTAGATTAGCTCTTTTTCCAGTTTTTCTAATTTTACTATTGTTTCAGTCAATGCCTTCGTTCTACGGTGGCAAGTCCTGCACAAATACAAGTATTTTTTTTATAAGAAACTAAGAATTTGGGCCAGTACTGAAAGTTTCTTAAAATTATCAGATCTGTGACCTCTAGAACATTTCAAAACAAGCTGTTTTTAAGCTTTCCTATTGTTTAGACATTACTCAAGTACTTTCCGAGTAATATGATACAGGAAACAAGTGAGAATAAAGAAAACATGCTGGAGTTTCTTAATGTTTTGGCAATCTGAGAGTCTGAGTTTCTTATAAGCTGTTTCTTATAAAAAAATACGTGTATAACACATTAGTGATTCCAGTTTCTTCAGCCCATCGGAACACATTCTCTGCCTTGCAAGCATGAATTGAGCTTACACGTATTTTCTTTTATAAGAAACTAAGAATTTGAGCCAGTACTGAAAGTTTCTTAAAATTATGAGCTTTTCAGTACTCGGAGTTTCTTACGAGTTTCTTACAAGCTCCATAACAATCTTCATGTTTACTTCATGTGCCCTCGTGAACATTTCAAAACGAAGTTTTTGAATCATTTCCAATGTTTAGACATTACTCAAGTACCTTCCAAGTAATATGATATAGGAAACAAGTGAAAATAAAGTAAAAATATGCTAAGGATTTCTTTGACTAAAATAAATAGTTTCTTAACTATTTTTTTCCCAGTAATGGAGTTTCTTAACTTTTTGGCGATCTGAGAGTTGAGTTTCTTATAAGCAGTTTCTTATAAAAAAAATACGTGTAGTTCATTTGAAACAAAATCCAGTAAGGAGGGGGGATTTGGGGAGTATCAGAACCCGCAAAACCGCATCAAAATTTGCAAAATCCTGAGAACACGAAAGCAAACGCACACGAAACCCGAAGCTGCACTTTTGGACGAAATATGATAATTTTAACCAGCATTTCTCGATTATTGCCAACTTGTTCGCTTTCAGGGATTTTTCCTCTTTGTTTTTAGCATCCAAAAGCCAGTCTTTCAATCTCAATCAACTGCACAAACAGTAAACCATATGACTTGGAAAACCCCAAAATCTGCCGATTTTAGATAGAAAACCCGAAATCTGAGCGGAAAAATAGGCTAAACCCGCAACCCGTGATACATCTCAAAACCCGAAAACCCGCACGTTTTAAACGTAGAACCTGAAACCTGAGGGCTAAAATTAGCCAAACCCGCAACCCGTGAAAGCCCAAAGCCCCCCTCAGTGTGCTGAAAGTGCGTCTTTACTTTTAATTAGTCAGTAGTTCACAACAATTAATGCATTTCACTTCGCTCATAATAATTGCCTAGAATATCGTCGCATCTTCTCCTAGCCTTGTCCTAAAAACTATCAGTGAACGACAGAGGAAAAAGACAAAATTTTTCAAAGTATCCCGCTGAGATTAACACTTTACTTAGCAACGAATAATGGAACGTTGTTATAGCGCAGACAAAGAAATAATGAATGAAGCAAGCAATGAAATGTCTCACGGGGCCTAGCCCGTGAAAACGAGATGTTAGATTTTTCTTCAGATTTTAGTCTCTGTTTAGAATCAGTTTGGTCGTGAGTCCTTGTATGAGAGAAAATGAAAACATCAGATTAAAAAATTGAACGAATACAAGGAATCACGTCGTCAGTCTAAGGCACGGATACAATTTTCGCACCATTTGTCTATAGCAAAAGTACAATTTAAAAATTGCTGGTGGCACACTCTTTCCTTTGCATAGAACCCCAACTTCTTTGCTTTGAATGAAGCAAACGCGAATCCGAATCCACGTTTATATTGTTCTCAGTCTTGAGGGACGGAAAACCATATCATATAGGTCAGGTGCACTACCTCCCCGCGAGCAGGAACTTCTCAGAGTCTCATAGTGACTGCCACACCTGAACGTGCTTACGCTAGCCCCTTGGGGTGATAGGTTGTATTCCCGGGTCGGTGGTCGCTTGCCTGAGAGGCAGGAGTCGATACGATTACATCATATACCATCTATAATATGTTGATATAAACACATTCTCAGTGAATATACCTATTTCTTATACACTAAAGAACGGATATTGGAATTTCTTTGGAATTTCTTCAGCACAAAGCAAATTGAATACAATCTGAGGATTAATGATTTAGTAAAATTGCCTCAAATAACAACTCACATATTTGGCCTCAACTCTTTAACCTTTTGAGGCAGCATCCTTTGGAATGCTCTAAGTGACGTTATCAAAATATGTAAATATGTGGCAGCGTTCAAAAAGAAAATCAAAATATGGAAGGGGGTAGATTGCAGCTGTAACTTATGTTGTTAATAGGACATTGCATTATACTTTATATTATGTAATTAGTTTTAGTTTGTAGTCGGTTTGAATTAGTTATTGTGTATATATATATATGCTTATAACTATTTGTAAATAACCAACTTTAAAGAATGTTAAATGAAAATGAAATGGATAACATTCCAGTAAGGTTTAATGATACGGAATACAAAAGTTACCTCAATCATTGGCGGTAAGTCATGGTCCTCTCTGAAGATTGGACCTTTTCGGACTCTCTTCTGGTTCGGTCGTCTGAGAGATTCCATCTAAAATACAAAAATACATCAAAAACCTACCATGAAACAAAGTCTGTTATTGATAAAATAACAGAGGGGTTGAGACTAAATAGCTGGTTTACCAAGCAACTCAGTCTGTGTCAGAGTATCTTATGGTGCTATTATTTTAATTTGTTGTTGCATAACAACAGGGTGCATGAAATGGTTGAAAGCAAAATGTTTGAGGCGGGTAAAGTTTAGAGCAAATGTCAGGTCCCAAATTTTACCATCCAGAATTGTGCTTGTTTGAAAATATCATCGTCCTAAAAAATCTGTGAGCAAGAAAGTACAAATTTCACCAAAAGAAGTCACGAACAAATAAATTATTTCTGACATCTGAAAGGCTTTTATATAGGAAAGTCTTAGAAAAATATGCCTGAAAAAGAACAGCTATTAAACCATTCCCTACTAAAAATTTACTTAAATACTCTACAATGCATTTTATATGAAATGAGATGGTTCAGTAATTTAAATTTGAATCAGTTGGTCATAAGGAAACGTCCCAAGACTATGGCTTGCAAAGAATAAAGCTATACTCACGTTTTGAATATCTTGACGATTAATAGAAGACAACTTGACAGATCCAGTATTTCTTGTGAATTCATCAATATCATCAGTCTCACTGAATAATTTGTCACTCACATAAATATCAAGCTATACGAATAGAAAATTCAAACTTCTTTAAAGGGAGTACAAAGACCAGCATGCTTTGCGCACAGTCAGCGACTTGCTCTGCACAGCTTCCAGAATAACTGACTGTACGAAATTCACAAAAACAAAAACAAACGATGGCAAAGGCTGCTGGTCTTTGTACTCCCTTTAATGTAAATTCAATTATAATTTTTTCCAGATGTAACCACTTTTCATAAATGGAGAAGGTTGTAAAGGGATAAAATGGCAATTGGGGTCTTCTTGTTATCCTGCACAATCAGACTCTATTTAATGGGACTGGAATTTCAGCAACTGGGACCGAGCATACCAACAGCAACAACAATTTACTGGGAATAACATTTTGATCACTGACTGTATATCTATGGAAAGTGACTGGGATTTCCCCGCGAAATGTTTTTGTGAAGTGGGATAAAGACTCACTTCAGAAGTGATACTAAGNTCATCTTTCTTGGGGCCATATAGTCATTGATAATTAGGGCAACTTTTGTCCCACGCATCATGTCCCTTTTTCCCACATGCTTGACAAAATCTTTGTGGGCAGAAACGATACAGGTGCCCTGTGCTCTGGCATGATCTACATTTCAAATTTCCTTGATTCATTGCTGGTCTCCCACGTGAAGTGCTACGTTCTTGCATGTTTCCGTCTGGTCTACGGTTGAAGCGAGCCCCATAGCCGCGGCCCTGGCCGCCGCGGCCACGGTTCTTTGTCATTCCTGCATAATTCACTGCTTCTTCGTCAATACCCCCGGTTGCAGCGCTGAGTCCGGTCGATTGCAATTTTTCAATCACTTTGTTGGCAATCGAATTGATTATTGTCGACTCATCGCTTATCTGATTAATGGTATTGACTCTTGACCTGACGCATTGAATTGCTTGGATGCCAGCCAATTCCAATCGTGTTGTTTCGTCTGCGATTTTATTTATGTCTCTTTCTTCAAATCCTTGCAGTGATTTCAACGCGACTTGCATATCATTGTGTGCACCTTTCACGAAGTAATCTTTCGCAATCGTGTCTTGGATTTTGTTTTGGAAGGACGGGTAAGCGAGCTTTACTAGTTCCTTGAGTTTGTAGGCATAATTTTGTGCAGACTCGCCTTCTTGTCTTGATCGTTTTCCAAGTTGGTCGAGGGCCTCTTCTCTGTTTCTTTTTCCTCGTTTGAATTCCTTCAAGAGCTCTGCTTTGATTTTATCGGCATCTTTTCTATCGTCACTGGACATTCGCAAATAAACATCGAAGGCAGGGCCTTCCAATCTGCTTGCTATCGCTTGTGCACATTTTTCTCCAGTGTAACCTTTCAAAGAGCTTTGGATTTCGACTTTGGTTAAGAAGACTTCGATGTCTCCATTTCCATCGAAAGTCAGCTTTCCGTGAATTGAATCCATTTCGAATTCAGTCGCAGTAATGTTACCTTAAGAGTACTCAAGAGAAGAGATTTCTTATGTGGTCACGAATATAGAATACTGCGACTGAATGAATAACATAACAGAACGAGCGGAATATATACAAAACGAATATAGAGGTCCATTATATACACACGGGGGTAGCGCTGTCCTACAAAACCAGTTTGAAATTTCACCCCAATCTGAATATTGGCCCGATAGCTTATTTCCTTTTGCGTTCACATGAAGTATACTGAATCTCAAACCGGTTTGAGAATAATTTTCGTTTACAAGGTGTTTTCAAAGCGGGGTGACATTTCAAACCGATTTGAAATGCCGAGTTGAGTTTCACCCTGGTTTGAGTTAGAAATAGCATCTTCCATGTAAACACTGCAAGGGCTTTGACCAGACGCCGAGTTCAACTCCGATCGGGGTGAAATTTCAAACCTGTTTGAGTTTATCATGTAAACGGACCCGAATTAAAGTCTGTCTCAAACTAGATGTCAGGGGAGGTTTTCGACAATGAAAAATTACTCATGTAAAACAATCTAATCGTTGTTATAATGTTATTCGTGAGCATTTTCATCTGACATTTCACAAGACGACACTATATTACCTGCAGACCACTGCTTAGAGCAAATATAAGCTGGAAATCGATGTGATCAGGGTACCAGAAAAGTAAATGAGCAAATATCCAGACTATGACTGCAATGAAGATCATAATACTGCTTGTTTTTATGCCATACCTAGAAATAACACAAGAATATAAGAGAGTTTTGGATCTACGTATGGCTCAAGCCACTCAAATTCAAATTTTAGCCCTTCAGATATCAGTATTTCCTGATGACATGACATAGACCAGTTTACCCAAATATAGTTCGTCGCTTATCAAGGCTTATTGTCTTTGCACGGCTATTTTATCAAAGGCATATACGGTAGATTTATAGCAATGTAGCTAAAGTTTCTTTCAAGCCATTCATTTCAGAGAAATAGGTCATAGAATTTTACACCAACCGTTTTAAAGATTTGAAACCTATGCTGATTATGACTATAGTAGATTAGGACGAAAAGCAAATGAAAAATATGTGTCTCTTACATGTAAAACCAAGCCTTATTACCTATTCAAGTTCTTTAGGAGATAAATGATTCAATTTTGGTCATCTTAAATCTAAAAACTTGATGAAACTTGATCTTCAGTTTCTAGGTTTTTCCTACAGTATTTTCAAGAAACCCTCCAAGCGAAACTGCCCGGAAATCTAGAAGGTCATGGCCGATTTTAATGAAATAAACCCTTCTGTACTAAGTCGCCTTTTCAATAATTCACAAACTTGTGATCCTAAGAAAGTGGTGTGTAAATCACCACCTTGGCAAACTCTGTGAATTGTTTTTAACTCCACTGGTGGAGGTTTTTTAGCTAGCAATAGTAGCACTTCATCAGAATTCTTGAAAATTTAATGAGCATCTGTCGTCGAAAATCTGTCGTCGGCTGTAGAATTCAAGCAAATTTGCACTTGGATGTCCGATTCGTTTGTATATGCTTGAATATTTTAGCTTTCAGGGAGATGACAACGAAAAAAATGGAGAGTTTTCAATGATATTTGTCGATTGCTTTTGTTACAATGGGCCTTCAAAGATACCGACAAAGTCTTTATAGCACAAAGGCTACTGAGCTGCTATCGGAAATGGAGACAGAATAACGAAGAAGCATATAGTGTTTGCTTCTTTTAAGGTTTCAAGCATAAAGTACAAAGCAAATTCTCCAGGGGGGACACTCAGCACATGCACATACGGGGAGGTAGGTCCGATATTTTTGGGTTATAATATTGCCGAAAGTAATATTTTTGGATCCAAATAAACTGAAATTATGGCCATGATATTGTTTGGTATCAAATATAGATATATCTGATAATTTGGGTTCTTTAAAGGCAATCCTGATCTCAATTTCAAATGAGCTGATATTTTTGGGTTGCAATGAAGATGAACTGATATTTTTGGGTTGCCTGAAAGGTTTCGGACTGACCTCCCCGTATGTGAATGTGCTGAGTGTCCCCCCTGGGGCAAATTCAATCAAACCATGTTCTATAAAGCAACTTTTATTTCATGGCGATGAATTCCTAATGGTCTCAACAGAAGCATACTTAAGTTAACACCACATTTCATCCATACAACTGGTGAAAGGAGTTTCTTTACGATTTGATCAATTGTTTAGGCCCTTTTTGAGACATTTCGCCGCCAAGAAATTTTCGTAAAGTAGATTTTTCTATATTTTCAGTGCTCACAAAACTGCGAGAAATTTAAAAAATACTTCAATCTCTCGGCTCACAAGCAAGATTTGATTAATTCCAATTCGTTCAGTACTCTTAGTGCTATGACTTTTCACACATGGGAACTTTTTCTGCCACAGTAAATGACAAAGTAAAATCATAATATGAATTTCTCGCGACTGTTGGCAAGTGTAATTGTCAGCTGATAGCTACAAGAATTCTACTTTCAGTGGTCGGTTTGAGGAATAAGAAATTTCAGAGGCAAGATGCTTAGCAATAAAATAAAGAGACCCTTAACTAGACTTCTTCGAAACATGTATTTGATTTTTCTGCTTGCGACGTAAAATCGTGCTTGTTTTTATCATTCTCGAAAAAGCCAGGATCTTTCATCATCAGAAACTGTTGGATTTCTCAAAAATTGAGATCATTTAACAAAAACAATCATGAATTATTGGAAAATATTTTGAGAACAGTAAGGCGATGGTGTTTTTTGAGCTATCTATAATTTTATGAAGAANACATCACTCATATTGATGACGTCATATTTATAATGAATAATGATAATTTTTCAAAAATTTGCTTTTGATGGATAGACTATAACATTTTCTTTATATTTATCCTATTTTTCAAAGTAATAATCATTAAAATCCAAAATTATTAGCACTTTCCTGTTTTCAGTACTGAAGCTTATGTGTGACCACTTGCCACTTTTTGGTTGCCTAGCAACGAACCACGTGATCAATTAAAACCATATTCTGTAATTACCCTCTTAATATACATAGGTACTGTTCTTGTAACTTGCAGCATCATAGGAGTTATAGTTATGGAGATAAACAGGGGGGCCATAATGCCCCCCCCCCCGGGAGAAAACACCAAAAAAGTTGCCCGGGTAAAATAGGGTTAAATGTGTAGCTAGTCTAACTCCTCGAGAGTTCTCTTTCATAATATCAAAGTTGAGTTTGCATAAATTGTGTTGTTCGCCTATCGAAGTAGCAAAATTGTAGCAAAACAGCAAAACTGAATAGAACCACAAATGTTTGAAAACTAACCTCGAGAGCAAAAACGCAGTAGAAGAAGAAATTGAACAGTCCCTGAAACAGATCAATATGACATCAACATCTGCGTTAAATCTTTTTAAAGATTAGACAAATGGTTTTTGAAAGTTCTTTTGATTGATGCCTCAGAAGGGAACTTTAGGTACTATTCTATTATCCTATTCGGGGATTTTGATATCTTGATTATTTTCAGAGTTACAGCGTCTTCTTTGCTTCAACCAGTTTTGAAGTTGTCACGTCACGTCATCAAATTGATAAATCGTAAACCAGAAAAGCGACAGATTTCTGCTTGCCGCCATATTGTAGACCTTGATATACTATGGTTTCTTGAATATTGTGTTGCTCTTCCTCGAGTTCTCTTATTTTATCTTGCTAAAAGGTATACTCTTCTGGATATCAAACTGAGTAATGGGACTATTTGCTAACTATTTTCTTCTGACACTAGTCACAATAATTCGTCTGATACTTATCACAATAATTCGTCTGATACTTGTGACAATAATTCGTCAGGTAAAATGCGAAAGAAAAGAAACGAGAACAAAAACAGTTCACTAAAGAGCAAGACGAAAGCATTTAGCAAATGTTTCCACCACTTTGCGGGATGTTGGTGACTACATCACATCAGCCCTTAGGGTCCTTTTACATGAGAAACTCAAACCAGTTTGAAATTTCACCCCGATCTGAATATTGGCCCGATAGCTTATTTCCTTTTGCGTTCACATGAAGTATACTGAATCTCAAACCGGTTTGAAAATAATTTTCGTTTACAAGGTGTTTTCAAAGCGGGGTGACATTTCAAACCGATTTGAAATGCCGAGTTGAGTTCCACCCTGGTTTGAGTTAGAAAAAGCATTTTCCATGTAAACACTGCAAGGGCTTTGACCAGACGCCGAGTTCAACTCAGATCGGGGTGAAATTTCAAACCTGTTTGAGTTTATCATGTAAACGGACCCGAATTAAAGTCTGTCTCAAATTAGATGTCCGGTGAGGTTTGGACAACGCAAAATTACTCATGTAAAACAATCTAATCGTTGTTATTTGCGAGCATTTCACCTGACATTTTACAAGACAACAGTGAAAACACTATATTACCTGCAGACCACTGCTTAGAGCAAATATAAGCTGGAAATCGATGTGATCAGGGTACCAGAAAAGTAAATGAGCAAATATCCAGACTATGACTGCAATGAAGATCATAATACTGCTTGTTTTTATGCCATACCTAGAAATAACACAAGAATATAAGAGAGTTTCGGATCTACGCATGGCTCAAGCCACTCAAATTCAAATTTTAGCCCTTCAGATATCAGTATTTCCTGATGACATGACATAGACCAGTTTACCCAAATATAGTTCGTCGCTTATCAAGGCTTATTGTCTTTGCACGACTATTTTATCAAAGGCATATACGGTTGGGGACGACTGCACCTTAATGGACCAGCTTTATGTTATATCTCTCGGGAACATGTTTGAACAAGTACCCTACTAACCATAGCTAAACCCTACCCCACCCTAACCCCCCTGACACATAATTTGCCCATATTGAAAGCTGGTCCGCTAAAGTGCAGACTAGCCTACGGTAGAATTATAGCAAAGTAGCTAAAGTTTCTTTCAAGCCATTCATTTCAGAGAAATAGGTCATAGAATTTTACACCAACCTTTTTAAAGATGTAAAACCTATGCTGATTATGACTATAGTAGATTAGGACGAAAAGCAAAAGAAAAATATCTGTCTCTTACATGTAAAACTCAAGCCTTGCCTATTCAAGTTCTTTAGGAGATAAATGATTCAATTGTGGTCATCTTAAATCTAAAAACTTGATGAAACTTGATCTTCAGTTTCTAGGTTTTTCCTATAGTATTTTCAAGAAACCCTCCAAGCGAAACTGCCAGAAAATCTAGAAGGTCATGGCCGATTTTAATGAAATAAACCCATCTGAACTAAGTTGCCTTTTCAATAATTCAAAAACTTGTGATCCTAAGAAAGTGGTGTGTAAAACACCACCTTGGCACACTCTGTGAATTGCTTTTTACTCAACTGGTGGAGTTTTTTAGCTAGCAATAGTAGCACTTCATCAGAATTCTTGAAAATTTAATAAGCATCTGTCGTCGAAAATCTGTCGTCGGCTGTAGAATTCAAGCAAATTTGCACTTGGATGTCCGATTCGTTTGTATATGCTTGAATATTTTAGCTTTCAGAGAGATGACAGCGAAAAAAATTGAGAGTTTTCAACGATATTCGTCAATTGCTTTTGTTGTAATGGGTCTTCAAAGATACCGACGAAGTCTTTATAGCACAAAGGCTACTGAGCTGCTATCGGAAATGAAGGCAGAATAACGAAGAAGCAAATAGTGTTTGCTTGTTTTAAGGTTTCAAGCATAAAGCAAATTCTCCAGGGGGGACACTCAGCTCATGCACATACGGGGAGGTAAGTCCGATATTTTTGGGTTATAATATTGCCGAAAGTGATATTTTTGGGTCCAAATAAACTGAAATTATGGCCATGATATTTTCTGGTATCAAATATAGATATATCTGATAATTTTGGGTTCTTTAAAGGCAATCCTGATCTCAATTTGCATTGTTTCAGGATATTTTACGTTCGTTTACTGGTGTCAAGTATCAAATGAGCTGATATTTTTGGGTTGCCTGAAATGTCTCAGACTGACCTCCCCGTACGTGAATGTGCTGAGTGTCCCCCCTGGGGCAAATTCAATCAAACCATGTTCTAAAAAGCAACTTTTATTTGATGGTGATGAATTCCTAATGGTCTTAACAGAAGCATACTTAAGTTAACACCACATTTCATCCATAAAACTGGTGAAAGGAGTGTCTTTACGATTTGATCAATTGTTTAGGCCCTTTTTGAGACATTTCGCCGCCAAGAAATTTTCGTAAAGTAGATTTTCCTATATTTTCAGTGCTCACAAAACTGCGAGAAATTTAAAAAATACTTCAATCTCTCAGCTCACAAGCAAGATTTGATTAAATCCAATCCATTCAGTACTCTTAGTGCTATGACTTTTCAAACGTGGGAACTTTTTCTGCCACAATAAATGAAAAAGTAAAATCATAATATGAATTTCTCGCAACTTTTGGCAAGTGTAATTGTCAGCTGATAGCTAAAAGAATTCTAATTTCAGTGGTCGGTTTGAGGAATAAGAAATTTCAGAGGCAAGATGCTTAGCAATAAAATAAAGAGACACTTAACTAGATTTCTTCAAAACACGTATTTGCTTTTTCCGCTTGCAACGTAAAATCGTGCTTGATATTATCATTCTCAAATAAGCCAGGATCTTTCATCATCAGAAACTGTTGGATTTCTCAAAAATTGAGATCATTTAACAAAACATCATGAATTNCGAGATTATAATCAGTGATTTGCCCCTCGTAATGTCCCCTAGCTGGGCATCATTAGAAAGAAGATTGATTGTTCTTTCAGATGGTATACGTCAAATAAGTCAAATGTTATCATTTTCGAACGAAAGTGGGTTGCACTTTTTTAAACACCCTGTATAATGCAGTCGCTTTAAACAAAGAAAGATAAAAATAAGAGGAAGTAAATATTGTTTGCTCAAAACAAAAATACATCAAATAATCGCAACAAAATTAATAAAAGGATTAACCGGTGTAACAAAGGTGTGAATTATTCACCATCTCCACGCCATTCCAAGGTCGCCCAAGCAGTCCCTTGCTTTGTAGCACTGCGCAGCACAGAAACCTGTGGCTGGCATGTTTTTGGCGTTTTTCGGTGACTTTAGAGATCTTCAGCTGTACCTACCACCAAAGAGCGTTTCGGGGTTTCACAGCTTTTGATAGGTCGAATTGATATCATTCCGGGCTAGTTTGCACTTTAGCGGACACACTTTTAACATTCCCCGTGTTTGAATTTTGTATTGATTTTTGGGTGGAAAATGCATCAGTACTTAGATTGAAATATACTGATTGAACAAGCGGGGGTTTGGGGGCTGCAGCCCCCAAAAATTTTAAACCAAAAGAATATATCGATCACCGGTTCCTGCTGCAGTTTTAGGCCATGTTTAGGTCATTTTGAAGTTCTCCCGCAAGTGCGAACATGTTTGAAACATGTTTGTTCCCGCAAGTCATGTTTGAAGTTGCTAAATTCATTCCGGTCTTTAGAGATCTTCAGCTGTACCTACCACCAAAGAGCGTTTCGGGGTTTCACGGCTTTTAATAGGTTGAATTGACGAATTGATATCATTCCGGTCTGGTACAGCTATTTTGAAGATCAGCAATAGGAAACTGTTTGTGTGAACTGAAATAACACTCTCTACAAAGACTCTCTGCTTGTTGCTGAAAGGCGCTTGATTGACGTGGCCACACGCGATTATGAGAGAATAAACATTGCATGTTCGGTTTATTCATAGGTGTTCGATTTATCATCTTTCGAAAAATATCATTGCAAACACTGGCGTCGAATCTTCGAAAACTTCAACATTAATCGTAATCGTGTAGAATATTATTGCGCTATTCTTTCAAATGATTTGCATGAAGGGAACTTTAGTTAATCTCATGCGAGGGAGTTTGTTAACTCTAAATGTCATTTGTCCACCTACAATTTTATGGCCTATCCTTTTGGGCATCTGAGGTCTCGAAGTCTTCTAAACGGGTTTTTACGGTACAGATTAAAACAAACACATGCCAAACCCATATATGGATCAGAAAAAACAGCTCAAAATTGATAACATTTAAAAATGAAATTATTCTTACTTGATTGCCTGATCAGTCTTTCTCTTGGTGTACGTTGTAGGTGCAGGCCTTTTGATCACAGCCTTCACAGTGATTGTTAACATTGTTATAGAAGCCTAAAAGTCACAAAATATTGTGAAATTAGTGATCAAGACTTGGAAATTTTTTATTGGGTATGGTTCACCTTAACCCAAACTGTTGTAAGATCAGTTAAGATTAAATTTGGGTACAGATTATAGCCGGAAAGGGGGGCCATCTGAAATGTCTATACTGTTGCTTGAACTGAAAATGAAAATTCCAGGAGAACATTTACCTCCTAAATAGAATAAACAGCAAGAGCGCTGCTCAAAACTTCACTCAGGAAGCCGTAAATATCAGCATTGCATTTGCAAAAAAGCAAAAATAAATCAGATTGCAGANGTAATCGTGTAGAATATTATTGCGCTATTCTTTCAAATGATTTGCATGAAGGGAACTTTAGTTAATCTCATGCGAGGGAGTTTGTTAACTCTAAATGTCATTTGTCCACCTACAATTTTATGGCCTATCCTTTTGGGCATCTGAGGTCTCGAAGTCTTCTAAACGGGTTTTTACGGTACAGATTAAAACAAACACATGCCAAACCCATATATGGATCAGAAAAAACAGCTCAAAATTGATAACATTTAAAAATGAAATTATTCTTACTTGATTGCCTGATCAGTCTTTCTCCTTGTGTACGTTGTAGGTGCAGGCCTTTTGATCACAGCCTTCACAGTGATTGTTAACATTGTTATAGAAGCCTAAAAGTCACAAAATATTGTGAAATTAGTGATCAAGACTTGGAAATTTTTTATTGGGTATGGTTCACCTTAACCCAAACTGTTGTAAGATCAGTTAAGATTAAATTTGGGTACAGATTATAGCCGGAAAGGGGGGCCATCTGAAATGTCTATACTGTTGCTTGAACTGAAAATGAAAATTCCAGGAGAACATTTACCTCCTAAATAGAATAAACAGCAAGAGCGCTGCTCAAAACTTCACTCAGGAAGCCGTAAATATCAGCATTGCATTTGCAAAAAAGCAAAAATAAATCAGATTGCAGACTCCTAAACATCAACGTTTATCAAGAACGAAAGCTACTAAAATCAATGCCAAAATTTCAGTACACTACCTATCCAAATATTCATCTTTTATCGGGCCCTAAACAGCTCATGTACAAAGAATCTGAGCCTTTTATCCATCCAGCGAGGCAAAGTGGGATTTAAAGAGAAATGAATTTAAACGATTTAATTGCTTCCCTGTTAGAGAAACTGCAGGGGAGAGCGCTGGGGCGATAGGAAAGCTTTCCAGGTCTAGGTTTTGCAAGATAAGTAGGTTATTTTATCTACAGTGAATAATGTAAAACTCTTACAATAGAAAGGAAACCAGCTGGAATGAGTAGCGTTAGTGCCACAAAATCTGAACCCCAGCAGCTGTACAGGACAGACCTGGAAAATACAACGAAATAGTCTGTAAGTGGCAAAAAAAGACAATATGTGTTGAGCATTGGCCATCTGATTACACGTTAGGAAAGCAATTCAGGAAAAGTTTCAGTAACAGTGAAGAATAATAGACGCTAAAGTTCTTACATTTTAGTAATCTAATTTCTTACCCAATGTCTTGGTCAAAGAGGAATCCAATTAGTAACTGCATTACAAGGAAAGGAACTGGAAAACCTGCAGATGAAAGGATATTTAGGTAGACATTTCATCAATAATACTAGATTTCTAGAAAGCTAACAGGCTTGATTAATCTTCTAGAAACGTGGATATACGTCTTTTTAAGAAACAACCAACATTATGGATATTTTTCAAAATATCTACAAGCTGTCCCAAAAGACTGTATGCAAGTCTTAAAATCCTGACACATTCCAAAAAGTTCTTTTTGAATGTTCGATAATTTAAGCTAAATGGTGGTAATTTTCTTATTATTGTCCGTAACTCAGCTGCAGAGCAATAGATCTGCAAACCTTATTTCTGAATGACTTTTAAATGTCTCGATATTATGTTCCTCAGTCTCTCGAAATTTTGAAATATCTTACCCCAGGCAGCAACAAAGATTTTCGTGAAATTGACATATGGCTTCATTTTCACAACAGATTTGAAGATGAAATATTGGTCTGCAGTAAGCCAAGAGAAGCATGCCAACACGAAGTAGTGTAAAAGGGTTGTCGCAACTTGGCACAGTTCCTGTTGAGAAAGAAGAGTTAATTTAGAAAAGAAATCAAGCCAAATGAGGGACAAGTAGGAGCATTTGAGATTCAGCTTTCTGAAACAAAACATTATACCCTTTGGCTATCTCATCAAGCAAAGAAGTGTTCAGATAGAATAACAAGGGAAACCTAAAGTAGTTCCATCTGCCCTCCGGGTGGGGCACTAGACCATATTTTGGTTGGGGACGTGCCACTCAAGCTTCAAAAACGTACCCGTTCCTTATACTAATTTTTCGAAAATGTATGCCCGACTTTATACCAATTTTTCAAAAAATAGCCTATTTATTTGCTCTTTCTACCAAAATCACAAAATAGATACCGTTCTTCATATAAAAATCGTGAAAACGATCCCTTCCCGATGGCACGTCCCCATTCCCCAAAACATACATAGTGCACCCCCGGGATCTGGCCGCACGAGCCCTGAACGAGCAAGCATTGGTTAGCAAACATATAAGATGCGCTTGCCAAGGAATGCTTTCCCGTAGTTTGGCCACCTCGCAAATCTTTACCTGAAATACCAAGTACCAATTAAGCAGAACTGTCTGGGTAATATTTTTGAAGAACATCAAAAGCATTTTCTGCTTCTCACAAACAAAACATATGCTTGCCAATCAAAATTTGCAGCATTACTAAACAAAGCAAACCACAAAAGGAGAAGCAAGCAAATCTATAAAGTTTTCCTAAAATTTTTGTGCGTTTGGCAACAGCTTCAAGCGCTGGTCAAACGAACAAGCATATGTTTGCTTAACATATGAGATTTGCGACGCACGGGCTAACCCCCCCCCCCCCCCCTCCGGGTTTACACGTCGCAAAACACTGCTTGGAAAGTTTGTTGTGCTTGAAAAAAAAAGAAAATGATTTTGAATATTTTAACAAAAATTGACCAACTAATTTGACATGCAGTGTTTTGTGACGTGGACAAACGAGAAACATTTCTTGACAAAATGTTCTATTGCCTTGATACCAGGTGTCCTAGAAAACTGTATACACGTTTGAAAAATACTGACGCCAAGATCTAAAACCAAATTAGCGAGTAACAATTTTTATGTTAACTCTCAATGGCTAAATTAAATTTGTGTATTTTTCTTAGCATTATCGGTAACTTGGTTGTGGAGCTATAAATAAGCAAACGTAAAATTTGCTCTGAGGCTCAAACCATAGCCGCCATTATTAGACTCCCGAAGAAGGCAAGAAACGCTAAAGCATGGCATCCCTCATTCGACTGAAATATTTTTAATCAATCAGTAGCTAAGAGAAGACTTTCTGGAGAAATTATTTTTTTGTTCTTTATTTATCAAAGGAATTTTTTATTTTTACTGCAATGAGTATGTCATTGGTATAATGACAATTTTTATTGGAATCAAATATACAGAGATCTGATGATTATTGATAATATAATATGATTGTCATTTGAGAGTTTTTTCCTCTTAGTTCTAATTATTGAAAATCATGAGGCATACTCGCTTTGGATGTCGAGGGCTGACATGTTTCTGCCTTCCCTGGCATCGTTAGCTCTTCGCTACTGGAAGCTCTGGTTTGGGTCAGAGGGAAAAGTTAACATTTGCTGATTTATAGCTCTACAACCAACTAACCGAAAATTATAAGAAGAATACCAACATTTAATCTACCCATTGTTGGTTGATATGAAAAAGATTTGGCGCCATTTAGTGAAAACTCTTTGCGTCAGAATTTCTCAAACTTGTATGCAGAATTTTTGGGACACCCCCGCCGGTCAACCTCGTCCCCAGGGGACCCAGGGCCTTTCGTCATAAGGCCCTGTGGACAAGGTTGCCCGCCGCCGGTACGCGGTACGTTGATTGAAAGAGATCTGATTTCCCGCTCTTTCGTCCCAGGCCCCAGCCGGGATTAGGCCTTCCTTTCATCGGATTAGGCCCTCCTTGACTTTCTTCTCTGGCTGCTGGGTCTGCTGTGATGTGCTTTTACCACTGAAACTGCTGCAGCTACGAACAGTTTTTGGAAATGGAGATTCCAAGTCTTTGCTGGAGTAAGTTTCTGTTTGGAATTTCATTGTGCTTGCATTGCAAATTTACGAAGATTTAGCACCAATAATAAATTGCACAACAAACAAATGAACAATTCTTATCTTGGAATCTTTGTCTAATAAAACAGTCTAAAACAGTCAGTAGGCCTACGCATTGAAACAGAAAACGAGGAATCAATAAAGCAAAGATTTCGTTTGAAGCAGTAAAATTCTTATTATTAAAATATTGACCTGTTGAAATCAATAAGGATTGAACTGAACAATACAATGATCTGTCTAAACATTCCTGTTTGGTTTCAAAACTTGACCAATATCATAACAACACTGTACTGTTGAATGTTGTGTTACACAGCAACTTTGTTGTTTCTGTATATCCCTTCATGAGAACTTCATTATTGCAACTAAACCCAAATTCTACGGCCCTGTTGCACAGTAAAGATCTTTATCACTTCAAGACAACTTTCAACCTGGAAATATTTTCCCAAAAGTTTTTCAGTTATAAATGTTTCATAAAAGTTCCACATAGCATCCGCAATTGGAATAAAACAGCTATTATCTCATTGGTCTTTCTTTTCCTTAGGCGAAGAGCCAACTTCAAATCAAGGTTGTCAAAGCTGTTGNTTGTTGGTTGATATGAAAAAGATTTGGCGCCATTTAGTGAAAACTCTTTGCGTCAGAATTTCTCAAACTTGTATGCAGAATTTTTGGGACACCCCCGCCGGTCAACCTCGTCCCCAGGGGACCCAGGGCCTTTCGTCATAAGGCCCTGTGGACAAGGTTGCCCGCCGCCGGTACGCGGTACGTTGATTGAAAGAGATCTGATTTCCCGCTCTTTCGTCCCAGGCCCCAGCCGGGATTAGGCCTTCCTTTCATCGGATTAGGCCCTCCTTGACTTTCTTCTCTGGCTGCTGGGTCTGCTGTGATGTGCTTTTACCACTGAAACTGCTGCAGCTACGAACAGTTTTTGGAAATGGAGATTCCAAGTCTTTGCTGGAGTAAGTTTCTGTTTGGAATTTCATTGTGCTTGCATTGCAAATTTACGAAGATTTAGCACCAATAATAAATTGCACAACAAACAAATGAACAATTCTTATCTTGGAATCTTTGTCTAAAACAGTCTAAAACAGTCAGTAGGCCTACGCATTGAAACAGAAAACGAGGAATCAATAAAGCAAAGATTTCGTTTGAAGCAGTAAAATTCTTATTATTAAAATATTGACCTGTTGAAATCAATAAGGATTGAACTGAACAATACAATGATCTGTCTAAACATTCCTGTTTGGTTTCAAAACTTGACCAATATCATAACAACACTGTACTGTTGAATGTTGTGTTACACAGCAACTTTGTTGTTTCTGTATATCCCTTCATGAGAACTTCATTATTGCAACTAAACCCAAATTCTACGGCCCTGTTGCACAGTAAAGATCTTTATCACTTCAAGACAACTTTCAACCTGGAAATATTTTCCCAAAAGTTTTTCAGTTATAAATGTTTCATAAAAGTTCCACATAGCATCCGCAATTGGAATAAAACAGCTATTATCTCATTGGTCTTTCTTTTCCTTAGGCGAAGAGCCAACTTCAAATCAAGGTTGTCAAAGCTGTTGTAGATTACAAAAGGAACTAAAAGAATTAAAGGTAAACATGAATTTTTTTAGAAGAAAGTGATTGATTTTGATTAAGGTTATTGTAAATGTTTTTAGCACAAGATTGGTTTTTTCTCTCCCCAAAAGCCAATCTGTTAGCGGAAATCTAATTAAACTATACATCATTTGATGCGTAAGAATGTAGGGATTCTAACCATATCAAAATAATTGACAAATATTGTATAACGATACTTTCCAGGCAAATTTATTGCTTAAAAGAATGTACCTCCTTCAAAAGCTATTTTGTACCCTTGTGTTTGACATAACAAAATCTGACTTATCAATGGGAAGGGCAGATCCTAAGCTATCTATCTATGTCTCAGATTCTTTAAATTCCTACTTCCTGTGAAAATACATGCTGTCATAAATTTGGAAATAAATTCTCTGCCCTCCCACAGTTGTATTTGACTATAAAAGGCGGACCAGAGGACACACCAAGATTCTGCTTGCCTGAAGTCTGCTCTTGCAGCAGAGGCTGATAAAGTGTGGGAACAGGGCAACGCCGTTCCCAGGAAATTTTTGGCAAGATTTTTAGGCCACGAGAAAATTTTTGAAAAAAGGCTAAATTTTTAGGCTACCGTCAAAACAAAAGAACTGTCATAATTGTTATCGACAAAACACTATTGAATTGCTGAAGTAACTTTGTTTAAGCAGAATCTTGACAAAGAGGCTTGTATTTAGAATTTGAAAAAAAGATTGGTTATTATAAGTCATAGATTTCGTCCAGATCGAGATTCTATCTTCGAGATTGTCGAAAGCCTAATAACAAACAGTCAGATTTTCAGATGAGAGTAATACTATTCAATGCGATTGAGTAATATCCCAAAATTTAAGTTAAGTCTTGCATACCATACCCTAGTTTGACAAGACATTTACTATAGAGCTCTACAATTACCGTGCCTATTTTTGAGCTACCTATTTAGCATCCATTTTATGTTGAGTTTAAACATCGAGTTGTTGGTTTATGAACATGTCAAATTTCACCACGTAGCATGGGAAGATATTCTACCTATAACTTGCACGAACGAACTACTCTGTACAATCCACTAGATCAATGTCAAATCAAATAAAATTTCGCAGGAAGTTTTGACAAATTTTTGCCGTTCCCAGGAAGAAAAATATTTTATGAACCTCTGTCTCGCAGTGTGCAAAATGTGGAGCCATTTGATTGTTTCCTTGGGTACAAAATAGCTTTTTCGTACAGGTACCTAATATGGATTTGTGAGTCCGGAAAAAAGGGGATTCTACTGATCCATACTGGAATCAAGGGGGTTTCTGCCATATTTATATGGCAAACAGGACCTTAAATTTGGCGTACGCCGGCGTACGCAAAGCCTAAAATCTCAAAATTCTATAGGAGAACAGTAAGCTATGGATTACCTTGTGGCGTACGGAAAATATTCCTGGCGGACGCATATGGCGGGCGGTTCTACCTCGATTCCACTATGGCTACTGATCACGCTTGCAATGTACAAATCAAGGTCAAATAAGCCACAGTGAAATCCTGGTCAGGCAATTAGGGCTTAAAAATCAGTTTTCGCAAAATATTTTAGAACTGTGTTTTTTAGCCTTCGAAATTGACTTGTATATAAGGATATGCGCTTATAAGATTTCTATCCTCTTCTATGTTAGGAATGTTTGAGAACTCTTCTCGTTAATCCTTGAGAGGTATATATATAAAGCACTGTATGAATTTTTAAAGAAGACTTCTAGAGATAAAAAATATTCAAGAATTCTTGAGAATTCTTAGACAGGAAAACAGTATTAATATATGCAAGGCATATACTGTAACTTCATCAATTTTTATTAACAGGAAAAGCTCTACCATAAACCAAGGCTTGTTCCTGCTCAATTATGGAATATTATTCCACCTGCTGGAAATTATATTAAGAACATAATGAAATTCAGTGGGTATGAAACAATTGATTCAGTGGCAACATTAAAAAGAAAAGATGAACTTGATAAAATGTTCAGATTTGTGAGATCAATGTCTGATATTGTTGAAGACAAAAGTCAAATCTTTGGCATTTTCAGTAAAAACCCACAGAGAGTCATGGTTATTCCAGGCCTTGAGGTTAGTTGTTTGATTTACGTTGGACAGTTAGACATTACAGTAGTTAAAGGTAATGCGTCCATACAAGTAGGTCTCCCAGAGGAAGGCTGTGATCAACTAAATTTCTTTTCAATCACGCATAAAAGATTTCTTTTGGGACTGCTATTGAAATCTAGCAAACAGACATTCCACAAAACAAGGGACGGATTAAGAAGGCTTTGTTCCCACTGCCTGTGACGTTTTATCATTTTGTGATCACAAAAGGTTGCTTACAGCAATTTTCTCTATTCATGTGATCAGTTTGAATATCAATCCATCATTTGCCGAGAATTTTATGGATGTTGACAGGTTGGGTATACGCTGGCCTAATATATGGACACATTACCTTTAAGGCCAGGAAAATTGAAATCTTATATGTAAATGAATCAACAAGTCTGTCCGTTAACTTCTTCAGAGGACATCATAGTTTTTCTAAATAGAAGCCAAACAAAATTTTTCTTAGGCTAAATTCACACACTTGAGGAAATTTTGTGGTGGGATGCAGGGCATCATGATAAAGTTCAATTAGTCCAAATTTGTCACACCACACCCTTTATTGTTATCCAGGATGCCTCAAGAATGACACTTCAAGTTTGAATTCTGCTTTTATTGTATTAGCAGTGCATAAAGCTTTCCTAATTTCCTTTGTAGCTGAAGAATATTAAGAAATTACATTTCTGTCTACTCTCTCTTTGCATTATCTTTACAGTCAAAGTGGAGAAGCGAACCACATTTGTTTTCAATATTCAAAATAGAATTATTTTGTATGGCTTTTAATTGGATTTTGTTTTCTTTGCATGAAAAAATCCTTGAATATTCAAATTCGTTGTGGTTTTCAAGGGTAAGGAACTCATATTGTAAGCCACTATGCTCTGCCCACCGTAATCAATATTCAAATAAACCGGAAGCAAATAACAGAAGCAATATTTAAATAGTTACCCAATCATGAAATATATTTTCAAATAATTTTCGAATTTACATGGTATGCTTCTCCCACTTTGACTGTAACTATATCTGAATCCTCTTGTGCCGTATTTCGCTTACCAATACCAAAAAAGCTCTTTTTAATGCTCACTCTTTTTAGCAACCTTCTCTAACAATCCTCCTTTCAACTCCAAAATTCCTAGTAAGTACCCCCGCCCCCCCGCCCCCACCGCAAACTCTATAAAATACAATGTTTTTTATTTATGCGACATTTTCCTTTCTGCTTCACTGACCTTTTTATTGCTATTCTCACCGGAAGTGTCGCGCGAAAAACGCAAGATAACGGAAATATTGATATGGATGCACAATTTATGGAGTCCTGGGCATCGTGTTACTCCGTCCCATGGGAATTTACCCTATTTAAGGGCTGCATAGACTCATTTGCACGTTTTCCAATCAACTTACTGGCTTGGATCGGATCTCAATCGACATCTCAGGAACGGCGCTGACAGTTCGAAGAATGGCTCAAGTGCCCCATGTTATCATTGACGATATTCCAGTTGAACCAAACAACGTAGTGGATGAAGCTTTGTTAAGGCAGGTCAGGTCTGTGGCAGCCATTCGGCTGGTGGGGACTGGCTGCCACAGAGCTAACAGAAATGTGGGCGCTATTAAACTAAATGTGGCTGGAAATGAGCCAGACCAAGTGAACCAGGACCCACAGCCACCCCAAGCCGAACCACGTGTGGAGAACGCTGTAAGTCTTCCTTTCCCTTCTTTCTCGTTTCGTTTTCGAATCGTTTACGCTTTCGTTCTCAAAGTTCATTTGTAATCGTTTTTGCCACAATTTTTTCCCTGTCCACGTTTTGAGGTTTGTTATGATACTCGTTTTTGTGTTTCACATGAAGTTTTTTCCTTTATCTTCCCATTTCCCCCTTCCCTTGAGCTGTGTATCTCAGTTTGTTTCATTCTCGAAGGTTTCCCATGTTTTTCCCACATCTACCTGTCTCCGAGTTGTGTATCTCAGACGTTTTTTCTCCAGACACGTTTCCCTTAAAATCCCCGTATTCCTTTTCCTTGAGATTCCCGTTTCCCCGAGCTGTGTGTCAGGGTTTTTGTTCCTCGAGATTTTCCTCCGAGCATTTTCCCTTTCCTTGAGTGGTCTATCCCGGATGTTTTTTTCTCGAAGTTTCCNACCTGTAAGTAGATCACTTTCTATTTCTTAAATTTATATTGTAATTAATTTGATGGCAAAATTATACATTGTCATATTCTAGCCGGCAGTGAACAAATTCTTTGGTGCTGTTGATAAACTTTTGAAAGCTGAGGGAACTAATACATTCAAGCAACCACAAAGCAATCCAGTCACAATTTCTCCTCTTAATAGCCTGGACAGTAAACCATGCTACACTACACCGCTATGCACTCCTTCACCAATTAGTGGTTCTACTTGCAGGGATTCTGTGAATCCTTATGATATCAGCAATGTCATTTCACGAATGGAACAGTGGATTGTAAAACAACCTGGAGCTGTAGATATATTGTTCCAGCTTGGATTGGAGCCTGTCAATGCTTTCAGGATTACAGTGAGTATATATGTATACGTATTTGTGATCTGGGGGGGGGGGAGGTGGGGGGTACTTGATTTAGTTGTGGATATGGATGTGCCACCTGAGAAGAAAGATACCAAATCATATTTACACCAAATTTCTGAAATGTATGCCCATACTTATACCAAAATCTTGATAATTAACACCAAAATTGTTGCTTTTACCAATTTTCAAGAAAGCAAGGCCATTATTTATACCAATTTCAAAAGAGCAAGACCCATGCTTTTGCCAAAACATTGAAACATCAGTTAAGAAGCCAAGTGCCTGGACTTTTGAAACACTTTCGATTATAGGAAACTAGTACAAGGACATCCGAACAGTTAAGAAGCTCTAGTATATTTGAGACACGAGAGAAACTATTTCCAACCTAAGAATGAAATTAAACTTACTTCCTTCCTTGCCAAATATTGTTTTATGTGTCAAAAAAATATCTATAGCAGACACAGAAACCACATAAAAAATCATGCACTCAAGAAATAAGAAACAAATTAAGAAACTCACAGTACTACATAGTGGAAATATTCATGCAAAATTAAGAAACTTTTGGTAGTATGTACTGATCCAAGTTTCTTATACAAAAACGTGTAGTAGGTAGAGTTTCTTAGAGTTTATTTTTGCCTAATTTCCTCTCAAGAAGTTTTTTATAAAGACATAGAAAACTACTATATCTTTGTCGCCACTACGTCTGCAAGATTATTTTAACTTGAAAATACGAACATATGCCGGATGTCCTAAAATGATGTATCGGCGTTTGCTGAACCGTACAATCATGAGTTATGCACCGATTTGAATAAACTACCTATCATTTTAAAGCAATACGGCTAACGTAAATGTAGAAATTTAGTTAACTAAAATCGGTCATATCGTTCTAGAGTTATCATGGGCGGTAGGAGACGCGTGGATTGCTTTTGAAAAATATTGTGGTCATAGGCTGGGGTTATTAAGATTAAAATTAGCCGCGATGTTTTAAAGCGGCTTCCTGTTATTTTGTAGCCACTTGCGGTTGACCCGGCAGATGCTAATCTGCCCATCGACTATTAGCGTCTGCCGGGTCAACCGCAAGTGGCTACAAAATAACAGGAAGCCGCTTTAAAACATCGCGGCTAATTTTAATCTTAATAACCCCAACCTATGACCACAATATTTTTCGAAAGCAATCCACGCGTCTCCTACCGCCCATGGAGTTATGGACAATTTTACTGTGAAGCTATTTTTGAAAATTCTTGAGAAAAGCTAAAAATTATGATCCAATTTTAGTCTTTGATGAGATGACAGTTGCACCAATTAATCTCTTAGGAACTGAAACAAGGAAACCATATACTTTTCATGTAAGAAACACATATTTGTCATTTTGGTTTTGCTCCTTGGAGGATGACCATGCTTTCATTATTTGAAGCTCCTTTCATTTTTTGATGCTCCTTGGAGGATGACCACCATGCCTGCTGTCATTTTTGTTAGGCTAAAAGTTGGGGGAAAAGTTATCGAAATTTTTGTTATTTTTTAATATGTACAAAAATAACCCCCAAACAAAACAACCTGTAACTCTAAAATGGTATGACCGATTTGAGTGAGATAAATTTCTACATCTAAGTTAGGCTGTCTGCTACAAAGTGACCGGTAGTTCATTCAAATCAGTGCATAATTCACGATAGTACGTGTTGGCAAACGCCGATACTTCATTTTAGGACAACCGGTATTTATGAAACCATGAATTATTTTTCACAGGAAAACGAAGAGACAAAAGAATACCATTTTGAGTGCCTCATATGCAATAAGCATATTTCCATGCAAACAGTATCAAGAAAAGGAGTGTCGTTATCAAATGCAATGAGACATATCACCAGAATATGCTGGCTTACAAATCGAAATAGAGATCCAAATCTTCAGGCTGCAAAAGTTCCCAAACTGGAGTCTTCTGATCAAAAACCCATTTCGAATTTCAGCGACAAAAACTTCTTGGATGAAACGCGTAAGTTTGTTTAACCGATTGAAAATTCCAGGTTCTTTTTCAAGACTCCTTAAGCCCCGGTCAAGTGCTGCCAACATTGCCATGAACATCAACCAACAGCATTTGTTGGCTGTTGTTCAGTTCATAAGTTATTACACGATGCCAACAACATACAACAACGCAAATGTTCATTGAGCATTTTTTATGATGATCAAATTTCGGGTGCATTCTTTTGGACCAACAAAGGCTTTCTGTGTTATAGCTCTTCTTTGCTTTGCAAAATCGACACAGTTTGAAAGAACGATTTGTTTCACGCAATTAGTCTTTTTGTTGATTCGCTTGCTTCGCTAATCAAAAGCGAAACAAGTCGCTAAGCATCCCAAAAGAATGCACGCAAAATAGAAACTGTTGCTGCCATTGGTCCAAAATTGCGCGCTTTTCACTGAACAACGTGCAGCAAATTTTGAGTCATTGAACAAGGTGGTTAAACTGTGCTGGATGATGTTCTGTAAAATGTTGGCACCGTTTGACTGGAGCTTCACAGTCTGTTCAGTCTGTTCAGTCAACTCGTGGACCAAACTGGGAATTTATTTCATCAACGACAGCGCTGATATGTTCAGCGTGTTTTACGGCAGAGCGGTTCCAGTGCACATTTTTCATGTGGTCCACTTTTTGAGCGGTTTTTAGATCATAAAATAGTTGCTTTTTTATATTCATATAAAAATTTACAATACATTTTACATAACAGGGCCCTTATTGATAACAGCACTTTTGTTGCTGAAAAGGCAACCCCTGTATAAAGAACTGTATTATTATTATTATTATTATTATTATTACTATACTTTCTAATTACTGCTATACAACTATACAACACTACAGGGACGATACCATGGGGAGCAAAAATGCATGACTGCTGCCCTATAGCCATAACATGAAACAAAAAACAATACGAGAACAACATGCGAAGATACGACGAGAGAACAAAACATAAACAAACAAGATACAAACTATATAAGTTAAGGTTACTGTAACCCTTCAGACACAAATTTATCGATTTTTCGTTTTCCTCATATCCCAATGGTTTAAGTATTTGAGTATCGTTTCAACCAACACACTTCCAGAAATAACCACAATTACTGGGAAATTTGAGCATTTTAAAAGAAGCAATCGTATTTCTCAAAAAATGCGGGAATAGACTTCAGAGGATTAAAGTAAACTCATCTTACCTTGCAGCTATATTCACAACATCCCCTGCTGTTATTTTCTTGATATAACGATTGAACAAGACCGCGCTAAAGCTTTATTGCTTGACCTGCGGCTTTATGTTTGCACTTTCAAGCATAATCGTTTTTCCCGCACGTTCTGCTTCAATTTGATAAAAGCTTGATTTCTCGAAACAAGATTCCGGGGTACTGGTGGGTACTAAAAAATCTTGGTGTACCTAACGGGCCAATCAAATCGCTTGACACTTGGCATACAGGGTCACAAAGCATATAACTACCAAAGGGTGTCAGCGATTTATGATAGATCCACTGGTCCGACTTTTATAAGGGTTTAAAAGTTAAAAAAGACATTTCAGACATTAACATTAATTTAAAATTGCATTATTTCTAGACAGTACGTTTTATCAAAAATTCGTGACACCCTTTTGCAGTTCAGGACCTTAAGTCTTAGGTAAATAGATAGTCTTGGTCGAACAATGCCCGATGAGGTACACCAAGATTTTTCCGCAAGGGTGGTCAATTTCGCCTAAAATCTGGAATAAATCATTTGCGTTTTTATTTAATCAACTGGTTATATTTTTATGGTATTCTACGTTTTATTCTGCTTCGAATAACATA
>REGM01000097.1:167293-181187 GCA_004194415.1 Aurelia aurita
TATTATTATTATTATTATTATTATTATTATTATTATTATTATTATTATTATTATTACTATACTTTCTAATTACTACTATACAACTATACAACACTACAGGGGCGGTACCATGGGCAGTAAAAATGCATGACTGCCCTATGGCGATAACATGAAACAAAAACAATACGAGAACAACATGCGAAGATGCGACGAGAGAACAAAACTTAAAGAAACAAGATGCAAACTATAAGTTAAGCTACAAGTTAAGGTAGCTGGCAACCAAATAATTGCAAATTTAGCTAGAGTCAAATTTAAACCCAAATATTATGGTTCGCAAAATTGATTATTTAGTTGCAAGCTACCTCAAACTATGTAAAGAAAGAGAAACACTAAACAAATGGAGGGTTGGGATAAAGGGGGTATATAATAGCTTGATAATGGGTTTATGCCCGAAACGTCGTACAAAATTAAACTCTGTTCAAAGTACAATTATTTATACTGTATTTGTTTGTTTTTATATAATAGCTTTGACTATGAAGAACTTTACTGAGATTTCTTTGATCTGTGTTTGAATGGCAGGAGGGCGCAGTCCTACCTTTTGCACACCAAATGCAAAAATATCTTCCCCAGTTATGCTTTTCCTTATTGCCGTAAAGAATATTGTAACTTATTTTCACAAGGCAGTCTGCTATCCAATATTGTAGTTATTGAATATATGTAGCCTTTATAAATATCATATGATAATTAAATGATCAATCTTAGGCTGTTCATTTGTGCTTGGTGACATGGAAGAAGCTAGTGGTGATGCACAGAATTCTGACCAATCAGTAAGTATGCATTTTGGATCATTTTCGACGAATTAATGACCTATTAGTTGTATTTGAAAAAAATTGATAGGGGGCATCTGTTTCCTTTTTTAGTTTTGAAAAGTTTAATGCTGGGGAAATCACCGGGGTGGGATGTGCCTGGGCACTTAAACGGGGGGGGGGGTGTATTTCTATTCCACAAAAGATGGTTAAGCTATTTCATCTCGGTTGGCAGGTTTTTGCAAAAGAGTTTACAAGCAGGAGAAAATTGTCGTGATTCAGACGTTATACTTAAGTGCTTGTCTCTAAGGAATTTCTACTAAAAAGCCACAGATAACTACTTTCGTCTTAATCCTGGTTTGGAACAAAATGAGATTTATTCCAGATTTACTACTAAGCGCTCAAAATTTAGCTGAATCCCTTGTTTGAAGAAGCTTCACAATGTTCAGTTTTGTTGGCAGGTTTTCATAACAGAATTTACAAACAGGTGTCAATTTGTGTGGCTCTGCACCTGCTTGTGAAGTCTTTGCCAAAACCTGCCAACCGAACTGACACGTTCGTGTCCGCATAGCGCTTGTATAAAAGGCACGAACATTGGACAGTCGGCATTTGAGCGGATCAGCTTTTAATATCGGCAAGTTGTGTGTCATGGCAGGAGGGCTGCGGTCAGGGTTAGGTTTTGGAAAAGGGTTTTAGGGTAAGTTAGAGTTAGTTAGGGTACGTTAGGGTTAGTTAGGGTAAGTTAGGGCTAGTTAGGGTGAGGTGGGTTTAGTTAGGGTTAGTAGGGCATTTGGTCAAGTACTTTCCCGAGAGATATGACATAGAGCAGGTTCGCTAAAGTGCAGTCGTCCCCGAACATTTATAATAACAAATTTATTTGCTTTTAGGACAACCAAAAGCGTATGTAGTGTATATGTATGTATGTACAATTTTTCCAAATAAAAAGTAAATGTAACATAAATTTAGGAAAAGAAAAGAAATATAATTACGAGTGTATAATATATTACAAATATTAAAGTTAAAATTTAATCTAAAAACACCCCAGGTTACAATGGCAGGGATAGCATTAAAAAGTCAGTGCGACCTTGTTTCGATAATGGTCGCTCCAGAGATGTTATTAAAAGAAAAGTTTTCACGAAAGAAAAGAAATAAATACTTTTGTGTCAAAAGTTAAAAGTAAATTCTGCATTCTTAAGGATGTTAACAGATATTTCTCTTTGCAGCTTTTAGGATTTCAATAATATATATATATAGGGGCTGTCTTCTTGATTTTAGAGGTCGTTAAGAAATTTGTTTTAGTGTGTTTACGTCTCAAAGGATTGAGGGAATGATAATTTACAATACCCAATTTATTTTCTTTTAGGACAGCCAAAAAGTCTTGAATCTGCCAACTGATCAAGCAGGTCATACGGAAGATTTAACAACTGCAAGCGATGCGCCCTGACAAAAAAAGATTACCGAACATTTTGGATAACAAGTTTTACTCAAAACTGCGGCTTTTTGGAGGGTAGATATCAGATATCGACCGTAGTTACAGATTTAGACAACATGGCTGCCGGCCACAGAAATGAGACAATTAAAGGTTCTTTTCCAGAGAATATTTTTAGTATATTTCACATCAACGCCATTGAAGTTCCTCCGAGGAGAGGAATACTCGACTCCTTTTTGTTCAGTGGTGTGCCCCCGAGTTTGGATAACCCAGCTATCCACCCTTATGATGACGTGAAAAGTTGAAATTTTCAATAAGAGCGGTAATAGCTTCTTCAAATGGTTGCAACAACAATTACTAAATGTTGCTTATGTTTAGAATAACATTGTCTTACCTTACTCTCCAGTCCTTGAAAGCCAACTAGCATAACAATATTGATGAAAACAAGTGTGATTGATTGTTGCTGCTTGATCAAAAGCAATCTTGTTTTTTCTCTGAAAAGAGAATTGAAGTCGTTAAAACATTGCTCATACCTGCTAACGCCCTGCTATCTCAGGTCCCGTTCACACAAGTACGAAGCGGAACGGAACGGAACAGAACGGAACAGAACTTTTCAAGGGGTGTTCAAACGGCACTGGATCGATGAGAAATGTGAACATTTTCCTCCCGAGAGATATACATTTTCTGAGCTGATCATTAAGATTTCTCGCTAATATACATAAAANAAAGTTAAAAGTAAATTCTGCATTCTTAAGGATGTTAACAGATATTTCTCTTTGCAGCTTTTAGGATTTCAATAATATATATATATAGGGGCTGTCTTCTTGATTTTAGAGGTCGTTAAGAAATTTGTTTTAGTGTGTTTACGTCTCAAAGGATTGAGGGAATGATAATTTACAATACCCAATTTATTTTCTTTTAGGACAGCCAAAAAGTCTTGAATCTGCCAACTGATCAAGCAGGTCATACGGAAGATTTAACAACTGCAAGCGATGCGCCCTGACAAAAAAAGATTACCGAACATTTTGGATAACAAGTTTTACTCAAAACTGCGGCTTTTTGGAGGGTAGATATCAGATATCGACCGTAGTTACAGATTTAGACAACATGGCTGCCGGCCACAGAAATGAGACAATTAAAGGTTCTTTTCCAGAGAATATTTTTAGTATATTTCACATCAACGCCATTGAAGTTCCTCCGAGGAGAGGAATACTCGACTCCTTTTTGTTCAGTGGTGTGCCCCCGAGTTTGGATAACCCAGCTATCCACCCTTATGATGACGTGAAAAGTTGAAATTTTCAATAAGAGCGGTAATAGCTTCTTCAAATGGTTGCAACAACAATTACTAAATGTTGCTTATGTTTAGAATAACATTGTCTTACCTTACTCTCCAGTCCTTGAAAGCCAACTAGCATAACAATATTGATGAAAACAAGTGTGATTGATTGTTGCTGCTTGATCAAAAGCAATCTTGTTTTTTCTCTGAAAAGAGAATTGAAGTCGTTAAAACATTGCTCATACCTGCTAACGCCCTGCTATCTCAGGTCCCGTTCACACAAGTACGAAGCGGAACGGAACGGAACAGAACGGAACAGAACTTTTCAAGGGGTGTTCAAACGGCACTGGATCGATGAGAAATGTGAACATTTTCCTCCCGAGAGATATACATTTTCTGAGCTGATCATTAAGATTTCTCGCTAATATACATAAAAAACCTGATTATTTAGAATATTAGCATTATCTCATTTTCAAATTGCACGAAATATGTTCAGAAACTTGAACGGAAATGTTATAACATAATTCGCACTCAAAACAATGTCAAAACATCCACTATTATGGTACCGTGTCAAAACATTTTCGAGTGACCTGGGAAAATTAAAGCTACAAATTAGAAAAGTTTCTTAGCTTTTTAAATTCGGGTAGGATAGTTTCTTAAGTTTAAAAAAATTGAGCGCCATAAAGACAATGATTTTTAAAAAGTGTTTGTAGGCTAGTATCTTGTCTAGGTAATGTAGTCAGTAATATATTTTGTTTTTAATTTTTTTGATGGAATTTATAACGGGTGTCAGAAAAAGTTTAAATGTTTTAAAAAATTTTGCAAAATTTGGTTCTGTTTGTTCTGCTACTTGTCTTCAAAGTTTAGCAATAGTAACATTAGACAATAACCCTGATGGTGGCGGCTCCAAAGAATCTCCTGTGTTTTGCTGCAAAGCATGCTGGTAAAAAGCTCCCTGACGACCACCTAACGACGTAAACATTTCGGTTTGCCGTTTCGACTAGCTGGCTTGAATTCGAATCGACCTTGAATTCGAATGCAACATGGTTCGAAAGGAAACCTATTCAAAGCAGAAAAAGTAAAGTTTTGATTCGAATTGAAGTTTCAATCAAAGATTCGCGTTCGAATTACAAAATTTTTCTATTTGTTTACTTTGACTCCTTGTTCCAGCTAGCTAGTCAAAACGGCAGACCAAAACTTCTAGGTCGTTAGGTGGTCGTCATGGAGCTATCGCGGCTGCCATCTTTAACATTATCGTCTATTATGGTAATAAGTAAAGGCTGTGAAAATTTTCAAAATGATTGCTGGAAAATCCACGTTTTGAGCCATAGGCTTTAGAAGACATCGCAAATCTTGCCTATGATTTTGATTTCTTTATTTCACATTAACTTTCGATTCGCACATGATCACGTGATTAATTTCTGTTAAAGGGAATTTAAAGGTAATGTGTCCATATATAAGGCCAGCGTATACCCAACCTGTCAACATCCATCAAATTCTCCGCAAATGATTGGTTGCTATTCAAACTGATCACATGAATAGAGAAAATTGCTGTAATGCGCGATTGAAAAGAAATTTTAATTGATCACATGCCTTGCTCTAGGAGGCCTACTTGTATGGACACATTACCTTGTATGAAATGATTTTCTAATCTAGGGTGGAGTGTTTCTAGCCATAGAAGAGATCCAACAATACAGGCGTAGACTTGATTTGGTAGTCTAGGGCGGAGTGTTTCTAGCCATAGAAGAGATCCAACAATACAGGCGTAGACTTGATTTGGTAGTCTAGGGCGGAGTGTTTCTAGCCATAGAAGAGATCCAACAATACAGGCGTAGAACTGATTTTCTAGCCTGAGGGCAGAATATTTCTAGCCTTAGAGAACTATTCCTTTTGAAGAAGTGAACATAAAAACGTAAAAGCCAATTGCAGAAAAGGCTAGTCTGCACTTTAGCGGGCCAGCTTTCAATATCGGCAAGCTATGTGTCATGGGGTGAGGGTTTAGGTGAGGGTTAGGTTTTAGAAAAGGGGTTTTTAGGGTAAGTTAGGGTTAGTTAGGGTAAGGTAGGGTTAGTTAGTGTAAGATGGGGTTAGTTAGGGTAAGGTAGGGTTTAGTTAGGGTTAGTAGGGTATTTGTTCAAACACATTCCCGAGAGATATGACATAAAGCTGGTCCGCTGAAGTGCAGTCGTCCCGCGGAAAATCCAGCCTACTTAATTTTTCCACTCAGACCTGGCAAAGATGTAGACGAACATCCAAGCTACGGAAAGAGAAAAAGAAAATATCTTTGTTAGCTTTTCGAAACGAATTCACTCTTATGAAATCTGGAATTTTTCAAAATGAATTTGTGAAGGCAGCATATGTGGGAAATATTGCTATTACCTATCTTTGTATTGCCAAAGCTATACTGAAAGACATCCTTTTCACACAAAAAAATGGGGTGAAAAAATATTGTTATCATCATCATCATCATTAGCAAAATGCACTACCTAATACAGGCATGGCAGCTATATACTAACATATATTAAACTAAAAAAATAACACTTAAACTAAAATACTGAACTAAAAATGAAATGAACTAAAAAGAACCAAGTATATTTACAGTAAAATTTTAAATAAAACAACAGAACGAATGTGTTTAGGTGTCTTGGAACATCCAGACTAGGCCTAGGTCACATTCGGCAGTGAGTCTCTCAATTTGTTGGCATCAATAATAAAGATAATAATAATGTTATATAAAGAAGCCCGTTTATGGAATGACCTCCCTATAAATTTTAAAAACATGATGCTAGTAAAAGCATTCGCAAAACATTTTAAACACAGAATAATAAAAAACTACTAAATTTACTTAGATTGCGATTACTAACATACTGTTCCGTTATATATAACCACACAATGTTTATCCTACATATATTTAGGCCCCGTTCACACTACTCCGTTTTTGTACAAAAACGGAGAGAAAAACATCCGTTTTTGTGAAAGCGTTCACACTAATCTGCACAAAAACGTCACAAAAACGGAGGTTTTCGAAAACGCTGTCAACAGTGGATATCCACAAAAACGGAGGTTTTTGAAAACGCACTGGATCAATGTGAACGCACAAAAACGGAGGTTTTTGAAAACGCTGCAATATTGAACAATGAGGTTCACAAAAACGGAGCAATGTGAACGCACAAAAACGGATGTTTTTCGCTCCGTTTTTGTAATCAAGCAGATTAGTGTGAACAGACAAAAACGGATGTTTTTCCCTCCGTTTTCGTACAAAAACGGAGTAGTGTGAACGGGTAGCTTCGATTCGACAAAAACGGATATTAACAAAAACGGAGTAGTGTGAACGGGGCCTTAGCCTCTTTGTTAAATTTTGAAATAGCTGCATTGTACTAGTACTATTATATTCTTCATTTACTTTTTTCATTTTAAGTTAACGGCCCAGGCTCGATAAGCTATGCTTCTCCTGGGTCGTATATAATACATAGACTCATTGCAATCGTTGTAATAGCGAAACTGGGACTAAGGTGTCAGTCTATATAATGCACATGTTTTACTGATAACTTCGTATTAGGATGTATTTCTATGAATAAAATTGAATTGAATTGAATTTTACAGTTTATCGATAGGGCCGGTAGGTTTCGAAATATACTTGTTTTCGAGAAGAACGGTTTTTTGCAAAACGGCAAAACAGAGCGACAAGAAGAGTTACCTTAATTAGTGCGTTGAGAACAAATAAGTAGGCTTGCTAGAAAATTATGGTCCTTATACAGTAAAACCCCGCAAACAAGAACAAAGGAAAATAAGAACCTACAGACTGATTTTTTTGAAAAAGACACTCAAAGATAGGAACGAAAAACAGTCTGATTTCTTTCCATATTCTTATCAGATGATACACTTATAATTCTTTGCCTGAAAAATAACCAATTTTGTGAATTTGAAATCTGGCAATTTTTTAAACATCTGCTGATCACATTACTTTATAAAAACACAGCCTTTTTTAAGTCCAAACACCTCAAACAATTTTAAAGGGTAATCAAATTGTTTGGCAAATTTGTATGATATAATTTTTGTTGTTTACAGCACAACAGATTACTATTTCCTGCAACATTTAGAATGCAATCACGCCTCCCAAGTTTATTAAATGCATACTGCATATATATAGCTTTTGTGCTCCTCATAGTCATAAGGGTCCTTGGGGTAAGAACCTTACCCTGAAGACAGCAAGAGCACCACATTCATAAGAACATAGTGAGTCTGTTTTTTAGAAAAGTATGTTCTTGTTTGCGGGGTTTTACTGTACGTGGGTTTTTCTCTGCATGTCGATTCACTGGCGGTTTTTTTCAAGTGGAAAACACCAGATGCTTTTCACCAAAGTTGTTGACAAAGAGGTTTTGTTTGCGTAACATTAATTGACGCCATCACGCACGGTTTGTCAAAGGTTTGCGATCGCTAAAAGTCGATCGCAAATTGTCACGCGCGCGACAAAATGCACTGAATGCTGAATGGATATCCGCCTTTAGAAGGAGCTGCATTTCATTAAAGAAAAAGTAAAAGAACATTCGATAATCGAACAGGAAAATTGAAAATTCTTTTCTCTTGGGCTTCGCAAAAAGTACAATGCATTGCAATGTCTTCAGTTCGCTTAGCCGAACACTCCGTTCCATTTCTCAAAAATCTACCGTTTTCAAAATGTGTATGCTTGTGGCATTTTCCCCTCCGATCTTCCTAATTTCTACCGTTTTTAGAATGCGCATTCTTTGTGTGGAAAACAGAATGACCGAAAGATGGGTTTTCGTAAGAAAAGGGGTCTGAAGGTTGCGATGTCTACCGTTTTCGGTAGAATGGCACCAAAAGAATGGGATTTTATCTCCTACCAGCTCTACCGTTTTCAGAAGATGCCCTGAAAGTTTCTTAATTTCGCATGAAATTTTCAGCGTTGTTCTTAGGGTTTGCGTGCACGAATTTGATGTTTGTAAAGCCCTGGTCAAACGAGCAAACACTGTTTGCCAACAAGTTGAGAATTGCTTGCCAAACAAAATGTTCACCTCGCAAAACATTACGTGATAGAATTTTTTTTGCTCGTGGCAAGCAGAAAATGTATTTGAACTTTTCAAAAAGATAAATTCTACTTGTCGAGCAATGTTTTTGCGACGTGGCCAAACGGGCAAACATTGCTTGCCGCATTCAATTTCAATCCGAACCACTCTAAATACTTCATACATAATTTTAAATGTTTGAGAAGTCCAGACATGATTTTTCTATTATACTTTTATGGATAAGAAGAAAGGAAAGGACAATTCGCTACATTATATATTTCAATGGGACATATTGAAATTAAAATTAGATAATGTCTGGTGAAAATTTTCAAGGCAACCGTATGTGTTACAATTGCCCCAATGTGCTGAGGTAAATTGTTTGTAACATTATACCATCAATTTTGAAAGTTTCACATGTTGTCCTCCGATACATGTAAATACTCCAATCTACCTTGAAGAAAGCTATTAATTACAGTTTAGGCGATACGGCTGATATTCCAAAAAGTGTTACAATTTTCCACGGTATCCCCTACCGTAGTGCAGTAGTGAGAAAGCGTCTGTCCGAATAAATTTGATTCCACACTGATAAATTCATAAGAAAAAAGAGAGTTATTTACCTGTAACATGCTAAAACAAGAACAGCAAGCAAGCAAAACATCAGAGAAATGCTGCAACCAATAATCGAAGTAGCATGAATAATTACTCTCATTTCCGCTGTCGTTACGCTAACATCAAAATTGTTTTCACTTTGGTTGTGGAAAGGTGACTATGTGCAAAGAGAACTCAATTGAAATCAGTTAGTAGTGGAGTGGACAGTATTACGCAGATGTGTAACAGTTGCACAATTCCTAGCACCTGCCTAGGACTGAGGAGACGGGGTCGGGGGGTTCTCAGACTGAGGAGCATGGCCATAATGGCCCATGAATAATTACTCAGGTTTCATAATATCTTTCAAATATTTAAGAATTATTATTACAGGCTACTTCGATGATATGAAAATTTTACTTAAAGGCGTAAAATAGCCACCATAGCGACTCTAGCGACCTTGAGTTTCAAAATTTCAGGAGGACATGCTCCCGGACCCCCCTAGATGCGTATGCCTTTGGCTTACCTAGCATATTTTGGATTCGTCCAAACGACATGTCACGTGACTTTATCAATTCGCGCTTAAAAATCAGAGTTGGGTAATCGAGAAGCCATTACAAAACATAGCATCGCAATATGGGATTTTGAAAGTGTCTCGTTTATTTAACGAAATGAATCGATTTTAAAAGGTTGGAAGCTGATAAAATCATTTGAAAACTTCCAAGGATATGATATATAGACGAACGTCCAAAGGGAGTGTTGATTTTAAAGCAGCGACGAGGAACTTAACAACTGTTGAAGTTTGTGGCGCTGTTTGCAAAATGTTCGTCGCAGTTCCTCATAGCTTTGTTCGGCTTTTTTGGACTAACTTTCAGTTTTGCCTTCAAAAACAGAATGTTCACAGGATTCTTTCATTGGTTTAGGTCTGATTGACAATTGATACCCTTGATACCTATCCATTTTCTGCAGGTTACCCCAATACAAGATAGCATAGTGTTTTCAACGCTGCTGTGACGTCATGCCGTCAGGACGAATACGCCATTGATCTCCATAGGAAAACGTTCTCGCGGCAAATCACTCAAAGAAAAACTTAGCTAGATTAAGCTGAGCCCGTAAACCCGTAAAACCATTCCCTTTTCTTTTGTACAGCCCCACTTTGGTTGCACCGCAGGGGATGAGGTTCTCCCAAGGTACACAGATTAGACTGCGTGCAGAAGTGCCGACTATACTTTTCCACTGCGAAGGATTTCCTTCGCAGTGGAAAAGTATAGTCTTCAGCCAGGCTACACAGAGATCAAGGATATATTTTTTCTGACTTCTAGTCGGGAATGCCTAATTTTCGAAATTTTGGTCTGGAGAAGTCCAAATTCGGCCAAATTTTTACTATTTTTGTCCAGAAATTAGCCTAGTCAAGTGTATCATTTTCGCAAAAATTTAATGTAGCCAAAGGTACAATTTTGAAAATTGCTAGCGGCGAACCCCTATTTGAAATCTGGCATAGGATCCCCTCCCTCCCTTGTGGCAAGGCTGCACCTGTGCTGTAAGTAAAGTGATGGTATTAGCGGCAGATGGTAAACCGTGGGTGGCTCGTGTTGTGTTTACTCTGCTTACCAGAGTCGCAAAAGATGTTGGTTGGTCTGGTACACTCTTTTTTTATAGAAAAACTCAGCACTGAACTGCAGAGTACTGGTTCTTAATGTGGAGCCCAATTCTTACTGTAAAAGTTTCTTACAAGTATAAGCAGTTTCTTACAAAAATATGAGTATGCCCAAGCTACTGGTAGCATCCCAGAGGGGGGGAGGGCACTTGACCAGATTTTGGTTGGGGCCGTATCACCCAAGCTTCAAAAACATACCCGAACCTTATACCAACTTTTCGAATATGTATATCCGACCTCATACCAATTTTTCAAAAATGACGTATTTATTTGTTCTTTATACCAAAATCACAAAAATAGATATCTTTCTTTGTACCAAAATCGCGAAAATCGATACAGTTCCCTACAAAAAATTGTGAAAACGATACCCTTCCTGATGGTACGTCCCCAGTTCCCAAAATATACCTGTACATAGTGCCTCGATATCGTGCAAAAATCTTGAGCATTTTAACAGAATGTTTTCAAAAGTTGTCCGAAATTCGTTCACAGCGGATTAAAGCTGCGGTTATAGGTTTGTAAAAGAAACTCACAATAGTCATGGATAAGTTTCCTAATACCTTATTTGTACTGTTTTTTCTGATGTAAATAAGAGCAAAACTAGAAACCAACATCTGCTTGATCTTGAGGAACATTAGCACTGTACATTCATTTTTTTGTGAGAAACTGCTTTTCCCAATTTTTCAAAACTTAACTACCCAACCTGAATTAAAGAAGCTAAGAAACTTTTATAATGTGCAGCTTTAATTTTCCCAGATCACTCGAAAATGTTTTACACTGTACAGTAATAGTAAAATTTTGGACATTAGCTCTACACTTGGGGCATTAACAATGTATGTAAGAAACTCATACGAAACTTTTGGAAGTAAAATGGCCCTAAAGGCCTAAAATTTAAGAAACTGCCTACTAACCCCGAACTAAAGTTTCTTATAAATAAAAACGAGTCTCAGGGGTGGCGCCAGGGGAGGGCTAGGGGGGCTACAGCCCCCCTGTAGGAAGTTCCAGCCCCTCCGTCGGAAGATTCCTGGCGCCACCCCTGACAAGTCTATTTTTTATTTTAAATGCAAATACACTACCTCCATATGAGGTATGGCAGCAATACAACAAGAACAATAATAAAATTACTAACAGTAACTAACTAACACGAAATAAAGAAAACAAACAATTAAATTCTAATCAAAATTTGGTGCCAAAGTGAATTTCGTTGGTGTTGATTTCTCCTTCGCAGCAATTTGCCTCTTACGAAGGATATTGCAAGTCATGTTGCAAGTATTCGATTGCGCATGCGGCAATCGCGCCAAATTTTCAAACAAGAAATGGCGGACGGGGCGAGGCTTGCTGCGGTTGTCAAATGCTGGCTGAGTAAAGTTTAATTTTATTGTGCACTGGTCAACACGGAAAGGAGTGGTACTGGGAAGATATTCATTGCAGAGGACATGCTTTCTTCTTGTCACCTGTATGCAAATTATTGCTATTGAAACAAATTAAATTGCTGTTTTACATCGGANCGAAACTTTTGGAAGTAAAATGGCCCTAAAGGCCTAAAATTTAAGAAACTGCCTACTAACCCCGAACTAAAGTTTCTTATAAATAAAAACGAGTCTCAGGGGTGGCGCCAGGGGAGGGCTAGGGGGGCTACAGCCCCCCTGTAGGAAGTTCCAGCCCCTCCGTCGGAAGATTCCTGGCGCCACCCCTGACAAGTCTATTTTTTATTTTAAATGCAAATACACTACCTCCATATGAGGTATGGCAGCAATACAACAAGAACAATAATCAAATTACTAACAGTAACTAACTAACACGAAATAAAGAAAACAAACAATTAAATTCTAATCAAAATTTGGTGCCAAAGTGAATTTCGTTGGTGTTGATTTCTCCTTCGCAGCAATTTGCCTCTTACGAAGGATATTGCAAGTCATGTTGCAAGTATTCGATTGCGCATGCGGCAATCGCGCCAAATTTTCAAACAAGAAATGGCGGACGGGGCGAGGCTTGCTGCGGTTGTCAAATGCTGGCTGAGTAAAGTTTAATTTTATTGTGCACTGGTCAACACGGAAAGGAGTGGTACCGGGAAGATATTCATTGCAGAGGACATGCTTTCTTCTTGTCACCTGTATGCAAATTATTGCTATTGAAACAAATTAAATTGCTGTTTTACATCGGAATCAAGAAGGCCTTTTTTAGGCCATTAAAAAGGAAGAGTTAAACGAGCCTTTACATACAAGAAAGAAGACTTGCACCTTGCAGACCTTTCTTGCTGTTATAGCCTCATTATATCATACTACTGAGATCTACTTAATTGCAAACATTCTCTGTTTATTGCTGTGACATCCAAAAGAATTAACGCGAACAAACAACTTGATTGATTGATGATGTTGCCAGTTTTTGTTGAAAGTCCTTGTTGTGGTCTTGCTTGACTCGAGATCTGTTTGATTTACAGTTACAGAAACAAAAGGCACAGTCAAAACACTGATAAAGAACACCAAGATAAGAAGCCCAACAAGGCCTGATGATTCAAAAGATGGCTAATCTCACACCATTGCTCAAAGTTAAAACAGATGAACTGTTTCTACAATGGTTTCTCGATCCTGAGACTCAGAAGCAACTGAGAAATGATTTTAGAAAAATAACAAACAAAGATTCTCCTTCATCAAGCCCAATATTACAGACAAAAGGGATTCCAAATAATAATTTATTTGGAGCACGTCCTGCATCCCCTCCATCAACACCCCCACTTTCTTCCACTCCTCCTGGTAAATCGCCTTCTAGCCCTCGAAGAAGAACACTGTCCTCTATTTCTACAACATCAACAACAGACGGGACTTCTTCACGAAAAGGTTCCACAAAACGTAGACCAAAGCAAGCAAAGAAACCAGATATTGTACCTGGATGCGCAAAAGACTTACCGCAGTTTTACTTTCCATATGGAAAGCCAAATGAAAACCTAGCTGATGAAAAAGCAAAATTGAAATTTATTAATCGAGTGTTTGCAAAGTTAACAAACGGGAAAGCAACATGTGCCCAACTTAGTGATGTTGTTGAGGTAAAAACACACTGTATTTACTAAATTGACCTTCAAATTATTCCCTGCATTTTAAAACTGCCAGGAGACCTTATTTAACTTGGAAATATAGCTGGGGT
>REGM01000097.1:181502-195298 GCA_004194415.1 Aurelia aurita
TCCAAACCGACCAGACCTGCCGTTTTCAGAATTTTGGAGTCAAGCAAACGCGAATTCCGAGTCTACCAAGGCTACCGTTTTCAGAATTGGTACCAATCAAACACACCCTTAGTGTTGAAATGGAAACCAACATTATTTTATCCCCAAAGTGATCCCCAAAGAAATTGGCTTGCCTTTTATTAAATCAGTTTATATATTTATGTCTCTGAGAAACGATTACATAGTTTTTGCTAATTTGTTCTTGACTTTTCATTCAGTTTCTGCAAAATTCTTTGTAAACTAACATAAAATCAAGATTAAATTATGATTTCTCTGAAGTTTTTACCAGATATATACTATGCCGGGTGAGTCAGAAAAAAACAATCCCTGTTTGAAAGGCCACTGCTCCCTGGATATCAAGGCAACAATATTTGGCAAATATATTGTTTAATAGTGGACATGTTCAACTAGATTCTAAATTTTACCTGACTGAAATCGGTCACCCCGTTCTGAAATTATGAGGGATTTTCTCACGAAAGCCCCTCCAGGAATCCTTCAAAATGGCATTAAATCACGACCAAATTTCCGTCATATTTCTGCCAATAGCAAGGACTGGTACATGCTTCAGCAAGTTTTATCCCTTTAGGAGGATGAAAGTGCCATCCCTGGGAACAACATAACAACATTATTCTTGGAGATTTTATCCTCCCAAGAGGATAACATGGGCTCAGGGCCGTAGGAAGCATCTTGAACTTGGAGGGGCACGACACTTCAAGGGCACTTTTTTCAGTAAGCTAAAGGGGCATTTCCTGAAGGAAAAAGGGCACTTCTTTGTTTATTTCAAAATCTTGGGGGGGGGCATGTGCCCCCAGTGCCCCCCGGTTCCTATGTCTCTGCATGGGCTAAAGCATGTGCAAGTCATTGCTGTAAGGCAGAATTATTTGGAAAATTTGCTCGTGATTTTAGTCCTATTTTGAAGGTTTCTTGAAGGGGCTTTCTCCAGAAAATCGCTCACAATTTTAGAACGGATTGGCCAATTTCAGTCAGGTAAATTTTAAATTATAATTGAACATATCAACCATTAAATGATATATTTTTCAATGTTATCGTTTTGATATCCTGGGAGCAGTGGCCTTTCAAACGGGGATTGTTTTTTCTGACTCACCCGGTACAGTAAGTTAGATTTAAAACTTCAATTCATGGCATAACTCAAATCTGTCAAATCATCTACGGTACAGGCCTTGTACACATCAACAGTGTTTTCTTGCCTAATAATTAAAAGTCTTGTTTAGAATTATTCAGTCTGTCATACCTGTCAAGAATTTGTATCATAATGTTAATGACGAGTCTTGTAATGTGAATGAATGGTGTGCAAGGCCTGTACTTCATCTTTTTGCACCATCAATAGACTCTGGCTGGATGTTATCATGCACATGTATGATAACTGAAACAGGCAGAACTCATTGATGGGAAACAACAAGCAAACAATTACTATAGATGTTGGTACTTTTTTGCTATTAATTGATAATGTTCCCATCATCACAGTTCTGATTTCCATTCTAATCTAGAATAATAGATGAGTGCCATGATGATGCATCAAGATTGTTTAGGCTGTTGGCTCCACCTGGTCAAAAATTTCTCAGACCAGAAGATTTTACTGGTCTTATTCAGGTAAGTCATAGGGGTCACAAACATTATGTACAACTTGTGTTTATTATGAGGCTCTACAGTATAAGGGGTATTTGAAACATGAAATAATTCAGATTTTCCGAGAATAATATAAATATTTAACTTTTTTAGTTTAGAAATATGAAATAATTATAATTTTCAGATATGAAATGAAAATCGTAAATTTCGAACGAAAATGAATCAGGCGATATTTATGAAATATTTGAAAATGGTAATTGAACAATGTCAAAATTTCAGAATGAAATATGAAATAATGTTACCCTCCCTAACAGGGCCTCTATTATGAAAATGACTTAAATCATTGATGCAATAAAAGATTTGTGGAATGCAAGCCCCAATAAAGTACCAAGTGTGTCAAACGTTTCACACTAATTCAAACATAGATATGTGCTTTTCATTAAATTGTTGAGTTATCTTAAATAATTCAAAAGAAAAATACTTTACTTGCATTTGACAGTGAAAAGTGCGAGAACATTTTGGCACACCCTGTAGATACGGATTGTAAGCATTCATAAATTTTAAATTCGCATTTTTGGCGACGCTGATTTTCAAATTAAATTAAAGTTTTTTTAAGAAATGTTGTCTAATTTTTCTTTGATTTTCTCTCTTCCAAAGGATGTCATTGAGACCCATCCAGGATTGCAATTTTTGACAGAAGCACCTGAATTCCACAGTAGATATGTAACTACAGTGAGTATTTGATTTTTGTTCATTTATTTTGCGTAAAAGTTTTGTTGAAAAATTCTTTAAGTCAATTAAGATATTAATCTCATGTTCCTAAAAGATGCAGTTCTAAGCTATCGAAGAACCTGTAACACGTTGTCCGAAAATTTTTCCATCTTAAATTATTGAAATCTGTTCGAAAATTTTCCACCGAAGCATTCCTTCCTTCCTTTGAAATATTTCTTCCAACAATTTAGTTCTTAAAGGTAATGTGTCCATATATAAGGCCAGCGTATCCCCAACCTGTCAACATCCATCAAATTATCGGCAAATGATTGGTTGATATTCAAACTGATCACATGAATACAGAAGATTGCTGTAAGCAACCTTTTGTGATCACAAAATAGAGAAACGTCACAGGGAGTGGGAACAAAGCCTTCTTAATCTNTCCAGTGTCCGTTTCTCATGGCTGCACGTACTGCGCGTAATGATTATCATCGATCGTCGCCAGTTTAAGATAGTGTATATCTTCATAAAAGAGGTGAGCTTGCAGCAAGCGAAAGCATGAATGAATGAATAATGTAACACAACAAAACACGTGGCTAAATATAATACGTAGAGGGTCCTGGGCCCTAGTCTAAACACTACAGGGGGATGTCTTAATGTTTGTTTGATAATAATAGTCAATAGAAGTTATTTTCCTCTGATACCTGAATACTGCATGATATTAATTCATTTAATTTTTTTATAGATTCTTGGATTAGCATTATATTGGAAATACCCTTTGTTTGTATCATGTGGAGGCAATAAAAAAGGACACATAACATTTCATGACTTTGTACCAGTTTGGGAAAGGTGAGAATATGTCCTTCATCTTGGTGTTGAAATGGAAACCAACATTATTTTATCCCCAAAATGATCTCCAAAGAAATTGGCTTGCTTTTCTTAAATCAGTTTTCATTTTTGTTCCATTGCAAACTCTCAGAAACGCAATTTAAAGATCACATAGTTTTTGCTAATTTGTTCTTGACTTTTCATTCAGTTTCTGCAAAATTATTTGTAAACTAACATAAAATCAAGATTAAATGATGATTTCTCTGAAGTTTTTTACAAAAGAGTTTAAGTTGAAATATTAACTTTCAATATATACTATACCGGGTGAGTCAGAAGAAACAATCCCCGTTTGAAAGGTCACTGCTCCCTGGATATCGAGGCAATAATATTGGTAAATATATTGTTTAATAGTGGACATGTTCAAATAAATTCTAAATTTTACCTGGAAATCACAACCAAATTTCCGTCATATTTCTGCCTTAAAAGCAATGACTTGTGCATGCTTTAGCATGTTTTATCCCTTTTGGAAGGATGAAATTGCCATCCCTGGGAACATAACATTATTCTTGGAGATTTTATCCTCCCAAGAGGGTAACACGTGCTAAAGCATGTGCAAGTCATTGCTGTAAGGCAGAAATATGACGGAAATTTGCTCACGATTTTAGGCCTATTTTGAAGGTTTCTTGAAGGGGATTTCTCCAGAAAATCGCTCATAATTTCAGAACGGATTGGCCGATTTCAGTCAGCTAAATTTTAAATTATATTTGAACATATCAACCATTAAATAATGTATTTTTCAATATTATCGTTTTCATATCCAGGGAGCAGTGGGCTTTCAAACGGGGATTGTTTTTTCTGACTCACCCGGTACAGTAAGTTAGATTTAAAACTTCAATTCATGGCATAACTCAAATCTGTCAAATCATCTACAGTACAGGCCTTGTACACATTAACAGTGTTTTCTTGCCTAATAATTAAAAATCTTGTTTAGAATTATTCACAGTCTGTCATACCTGTCAAGAATTTGTATCATAATGTGAAATAATAATGACGAGTCTTGTAATGTGAATGAATGGTGTGCAAGGCCTGTACTTTATCTTTTTGCACCATCAATAGACTCTGGCTGGATGTTATCATGCACATGTATGATAACTGAAACAGGCAGAACTCATTGATGGGAAACAACAAGCAAACAATTACTATAGATGTTGGTACTTTTTTGCTATTAATTGATAATGTTCCTATCATCACAGTTCTGATTTCCATTCTAATCTAGAATAATAGATGAGTGCCATGATGATGCATCAAGATTGTTTAGGCTGTTGGCTCCACCTGGTCAAAAATTTCTCAGACCAGAAGATTTTACTGGTCTTATTCAGGTAAGTCATAGGGGTCACAAACATTATGTACAACTTGTGTTTATTATGAGGCTCTACAGTATAAGGGGTATTTGAAACATAAAATAATTCAGATTTTCCGAGAAAAATATAAATATTTAACTTTTTTAGTTTGGAAATATGAAATAATTATAATGTTCAGATATGAAATGAAAATCGTAAATTTCGAACGAAAATGAATCAGGCGATATTTATGAAATATTTGAAAATGGTAATTGAACAATGTCAAAATTTCAGAATGAAATATGAAATAATATTACCCTCCCTCCCTATTATGAAAATGACTTTTCATTGATGCAATAAAAGATTTGTGGAATGCAAGCCCCAATAAAGTACCAAGTGTGTCAAACGTTTCACACTAATTCAAACATAGATATGTGACTCAGCTTTTCATTAAATTGTTGAGTTATCTTAAATAATTCAAAAGAAAAATACTTTACTTGCATTTGACAGTGAAAAATGCGAGAACATTTTGGCACACCCTGTAGATACAGATTGTAAGCATTCATAAATTTTAAATTCGCATTTTTGGCGACGCTGATTTTCAAATTAAATTAAAGTTTTGTTAAGAAATGTTGTCTAATTTTTTCTTTGATTTTCTCTCTTCCAAAGGATGTCATTGAGACCCATCCAGGATTGCAATTTTTGACAGAAGCACCTGAATTCCACAGTAGATATGTAACTACAGTGAGTATTTGATTTTTGTTCATTTATTTTGCGTAAAAGTTTTGTTGAAAAATTCTTTAAGTCAATTAAGATCTTAATCTCTTGTTGCTAAAAGATGCAGTTCTAAGCTATCGAAGAACCTGTAACACGTTGTCCGAAAATTTTTCCATCTCAAATTATTGAAATCTGTTCGAAAATTTTCCACCGAAGCATTCCTTTGAAATATTTCTTCCAACAATTTAGTTCTTAATGTATCACGTATTGTTTCATTGTTCTTTCTCTCCATTCGTTGTCTTGGCTTTCCAGTAAATATTTTCCTGTCGCCTCTTCAGGTTATATCAAGAATATTCTATAGTATCAATCGAGCATGGAATGGAAAAATTTCACTCACTGAGTTTCGTAAAAGTAATTTTTTGCAGGTATGTTATATTCTATTAAAGTAAAAATTGGGCTGGGTAATTAGCTCTTGCAGTTCAAAATCTGCGAAAATTCGAATTTTTGCTAGAATACGGGCTGTTTTCACTTTTCGCGGAGTTGATTTGAAAAACATGGTGTATTGCTATCAAATATCAATTTAAATTCAGGGACATTGATTATCCTGCCAACGGCTTTCAATTAGTGATGTTTTGTGAGCTGCCTGGTTTTGAAGAATGCTACGAAATTGCACCGAATTTTTAGCAGAATTTTGCTCATTCTGTAATGGTTGATTATGCCAGAATTTAATGTTGTCATCATGTACGAAGCGAAAGTCAATGTGAAATCGTAAAATTAAGGATCCAGGTTGCTCAAGGTATGGTTTTTCAAGCTATCATTCAAAGCCTGTTGCATGATTTAGCACAAGTTTTAAAAATTGCTAAAAATATTTTTATCTTTGATACAATTGAAAAATGAAATTACAGATAAGTAGCATAACCAAATGTTGACGATTTTTATACGTCGTAAATTTTCTGCCCCCCCCCCACTCCCCCCCCCCCCTCGGTACTTGTCCTGAACTTTGAAAATCTTTCATTGCCTCTGTGTGGTGAAATATTACTTGAATGCTCTAAAAGCTTAGTTTGGGTACTTAAAACATTTTATTCTTGGACAACTTTCGCTTGCTTAGAAATGCTTCGATTTGTCCGTGATTTTACCGTTTATGTTTTTCAGGTGTTAATTTCTTTAGAAGAAGAAGATGATGTGAACCAGGTTTGATTTTGTTTACTTTGCTGATAAAAAGTAGCTCATCGTTAAAGGCTGTATTTTCGTAGCCATTGACCGATTTAACTTCTTAAATACTACGTTGAAAAACCAAGATCTTGAAATAGATTCGAGAATTAACCACGTCTGAATCGGGCCTGTCGTTCCAATTGTCCACAATTTTCTAACCGTCTGTCTTAAGTACTTATAAAACTGCTGAAAACGTCAATCGCATCTTTGCAATGGCAGATACTTTTTATACTTAGCAGGAGCATTTAGGTATTGTGATTATTGTCAAAAGTACAACACTTTTTGTGTTTCAGCTGGTTTTAAGGCTATAACGTCATCAAATTTCTAAATCGTAAATAAAAATCCACCGGAAATATGTTCACATCGATGCTACAAGACCTTCTTCATGGACTATGGTTTTCTTGAAATTCGACCAGTTTTCCTCGTTTTCTTTTAAAGTTGCAATAATTTTCATGTTCTTCAAGCTTTATAAAAATGTCTTTAATATAAGACATAACAACAGCACAGAAACGCTGTAATTTAGCATACGAATCAAATCTTTGAAAAACATTGCACGATTGGTTGATGGATCTCTCGTTTGATTTAATGGCTTGACAGGAGGCAGGAGCTTCAGGTATTTCGTTATAAGTGTTCATTGGCAATCTTTGATATCATGATTATTTTCAGAATTATTGCGTTTCTTTTTATTGAAAGAATTTGCGAAAAGCTTTAAACAATTAAAATCGTTGTAAATCCTAAATTAATAGAGGAAAAACGGTGCAATCTTTAAATAAACCATAGTTTATGAAGATATGGCTGCAAGCAGAAATCCGTAGCTTTTCTGGTTTATGATTTTGCAATTTGATGAATTCACAACATAAACACTGGTTGAAAAAAATAAAACGCTGTAATTTTGAGAATAATCAACATATCAAAAATTGCCAACCGGAAGCTCCTCTCAAGCCACACGAAAGATGCATCAACCAATCGTGCAATGTTTTTTAAAGATTTGATTCCTATGCTCTGTAATTTTGATAATATGAAGACTTAAAAATGCCTCCAGTACAATTACAGTAGATTACTTTCAAAGCGATTCATTCGGAAGATGAAGGTATGAATAACCATTTACATAGACGACTTCAAAGATTTGACGCCTGTACTCTCACCAGGTGGCTTTTGGGCTATTATCTTTTGATGCTGGACGTCTCATGTAGAAAAGGTTTCTGGTGTGAATGATAGTGCTAAATAGCGTCTCCTATGATGCGCAGCTGTCCATTTTTCAACATCACCTGTATTTTTTTCAACTCATTCCCATGCGCCATGGAGATAATTGGATATCTCACCAAGCAAGAAAGTATTGCTCTGGAACTGATTGAAGAAAACAATGTTATCATAAACTTTAAATAGCTTTATGAGTCAAATATCTTTACTAAGTAGAGAAAAGTTGACCGGGTGCGCCAGAAAAGTTCCCACTTTTGACAGGCCATAATAAATCAAAAGGCTGATTGAGCACAGGCGTCAAAAATCTTTAAAAAGGCTAGCATAAATGGCTATTAAATCTTTCTTTTGACTGGATGGCTTGGAAGAAACTTTAGCTAACGTTGATATAATTCTACCGTGGGACTTTTCTGAAATCTTGAATATTTTGTCAACATTACTATATTTCAACTCATTTGAGGATGTCATCAAATGTCTAAATCGTAAACCAGAAGAGTGAACGACTTGTGCATGATACTATATTGTAGACATTCATGATGGTTTCAACACAACTATGGTTTCGTGAACATTATGTCATGTTTCCTCGAAAAGTTTAGAAATTACGGTGGTAATAACTTTTTTCAAAACTTCACTTGAATTCTTAAAAAAGAAGAAAACTTCTAATTCTGAAAATATTGATGATTTCAGGAAAGTCCAACGCTAGAATTATAACAATAGCTTAAGGTCCTTTCAAGCCATTCAGTCCAAAGAAAGAAGTAAGCGGGGTTGGCTCAATGGTAGCGCGCTTGACTACCAATCTGAGGGTTGGTGGTTCGAGTCCCCGCCCTGCCGAACCTGCTACGTAGAGTGAGGAGAGTCGCCAACTCTCTGTAATTCCAGGCTAAAGGAATCGCGAGGTGTTTTTTTTTTTTTTTTTTTTTTCATAATAAATTAAAAATAAGTAATATAAATACACAAATATTTTACCGTCCCTGGCGTAGAAAGACACAAGGTCATCTGGCCTCCACCAAGAACGGTACTTACAATTTTACAAAAACAACTTCAAAGCAAAAAGAAGCAAAAAAAGAAAAGACAACGTACAAAACTGTTAAAGAAAGGAAGGGGACTGGCAGTTCCACACCAAACGATACAGTGGGTCTAACCCTTATATATCATGGATTTTCATCAGTTTTGCACCATCAATCGCAACTTGATGGTGCAGTGACGACAAAAGTCCAGCACTTGAGAAAATTGGATGGTTTGGTGTGGAACTGCCTGGAAGATAGAAAGGGGAGCTGCTAGATGTTTATATTATTTCACGAATTGATTTCATGTCAATTCAAGGATACTAGCACGCCGCCCAAGCGAAAGGACAAAGAAAACCCCATCCTCTCGTCCAGGCAGCATGCCAGCACCCGTGATCAATTTAACCTGTTTGTTTTTTCAACGTACTCAATTGTTGCTTCAATAATTATCCTGTTGTCAATCATATTCAAATTGGAACTACCGTAAAGAAGCAAGTTGCACAAAGTTTCTGAATCCAGGTTTGCGATATCATTACCCGACACTTCTGTGACAGTGTCAAAGAGATCCTCACGCAATTGATTAAAACGGGGGCAGTGCAGGAGATAATGCTCATTGTCCTCATTAGCCGTACCGCAATTACATATAGGCCTAAGGCATTCAAAATTATGGTGAAATTTGTGTGCATTTAGATCACTAAATTGTACACGAAGCTTAGTTATATTTCTAATTCCCTTCAAGTTAAATACTCCATAAATAGGGTTTTTGACCGGTCTAATCAACGCAATCAGCTTCCGCTTAAATTCAGCAAGGGATTTAGAAGCTTGAATTTCGGCTGGTAGTTTGTTCCACTCATATAACGTGTTATAAAAGTAAGAATTGGAAAAACGATCAGTTCTGGCTCTATTTTGTGCATAGGCATGAGGGTTGCGCAGATCATATGATATTTGCCGCTCAGGAGGAATCAAAGAAAAAAGATATGCTGGGTACTGTGTCAACTTTAGTTTGAAGAAATGACATAGTCTCCTATACCATCGTCTCTCGTACAAGGATTCCCAACCAAGTTCATCATAAAGCTTTTGCCTACTTGTACCTCTCCATGCCCCAGTCACAGCCAAAGATGCTGCATACTGCGTTTGTTCAAGACGCTTTGTAATGACCGATGACAAGTCAGGATCATATCTGTGGTAAACTATATCACCGTAATCTAGGTGGGGGCGCACGTATAGTTTGTACATTTGATCAAGTACATCCCTTGATACGTACTGTGACAGGTGTCGTATCAAACCAATTCCCCGCCTGGCTTTCAAAATAGCTTCACTCACATGACTTTTAAAGCTAAGTTTGGAGTCAAGAATCATTCCAAGATGTTTATGCTCTGCTTTTCTCTTTATTTCATCATATCCGAGTTTTAAAGGAGGGTGCACCGGTGGTAACCTTTTTACGGAAAAGAGTACCTCTTCAGTTTTGTCAGCATTNGCCCCTCTAGTGTCCGCCACGGTAGCGAAAGTTCACTATCGCATCAGGAACATAAAACTTTGATCCTAAATTTGAAATCTCTCTTTCTTTAAATATGAGACTCTCTTTTGCGGTGAATTGTTTTATTGAAAAATACTACTAGATAATTACCTGAAGATATTATCAATTACTTGAAACTATTAATATCTGTATGATTGAAATATATTTATTAAAATATCGTTTCAGCGGGAAAGAGTTCATTGAGGGAAAAATGACTTACGCTGACTTTGTATGGTTTCTGCTGTCGGAGGTTGACAAAAAACAGCCCACGAGGTAGTTATTGTTATTTATGTCGCCTGTTATAATTTTGTCCCCATTGATTTGTGAACTGCACGTTGCTGAAGTTACCAGGATGCCAGAGCTTACCATAAAGGCCTGGCCACACAAGCAAACATTGTTTGCCAAGCCTTTGAGATTTGCTCGCCAAGGAATGATTCCCGTCTGGCCACATCGCAAAATATTGCATGCATTGCTCGCAAAAACTTGCACCTTTTGAAAATCAAGAAAATTTGATAATATTATTGATCTTGAAAATTCTTTCTGTGCATTTGTGTCAAGGACCAAACTGATTTTAAACGAATTGCAAATTTTGAAATGGCTTTCAGTTTGTGGGAAGGTGTGCTTTTAGAAATTACCTTTGAGGAGGAGTTTGAGGCTGCACGCAGGCTATTTTTGTCAGATTTTAAGAGAATCCTATGTTAAGAAATAACTTATTTTCTCTCTTTTCAGGGTTTCAGGTTAATTCGTTGTTTCTCTTGCATGATTTACAGTTTTTTCCCTGGTAACAGGTTAATTTGGTTGTTATTCTTTTACTGGAGTTAACAGTTTTTTTCCACAGATTACAGTGTCTAATGTTGCGTTTGCGGGTTTATTACGATGAGTCCGTTATCTGAGGCTATTTTTAGAATCCAGTGTCTAATTTCAGCATAGAATATTGGTTTCGATGCATGGATTGGGATGGCGATGGAATTATTTCGATGTACGAGCTTGAATATTATTATGACGAACAATTAGAGAAGATGCAACGACTTGGAATTGAAACTTTGGCATTTCCAGATTGTCTTTGTCTGGTGAGTATGTAGACTGATTACCTAAATCCCTTGCATCATTGTAGTAAACCTTGCTCGACATGGACTCGTAAGCGAAAAAGATTACCATGCTTAGGCCCGTTCTCAGCTATCACCTCGCAGAAAACAAAATGCAGCAACAAATTCCATTTGGCACACAGTTAATGACAAAAACTTGGCATACGTAAGTAGTGTAATTTTCACACTATCGATTCGATTGAAGCTTAAATCATATTTGAATTCTTCAGCTTTTGCGAGCTGATTGCCGCCACAAGTTCTTGTCACGAGGGCCTAAATATGGTCAAGTTTTTCAGAGTAATATTATGATTCTCTGTTGACCGAAGCGATATCATTCGAGGCAAAGCACACAGGGAAACAAGGGACTCAGGTAAGTATGTACGCCTTAGCATAATCATGTTAGTGTACAAGCACTGGTAGGTTTAACCGCAAGATAGCGAATCGGGTATTCTGAAAAAAGGGGATATATGGAAAATTGTATCTACATCTTAACAACTCTCCTTTAACCAAGGGTGTCAGGACACCTATTATGTAATCAATAACTAAATGTTTAGTTACCTTGTTTTGATTGTTGTTGTCCAACCTCGTTCCCATGACCCAAAAAGAGGCTGTTGACATCCAGTATTGACGTAGGAAACTGGCCCTCAGAACCAGGTTGGTTGTTGTCTTCTTTGTTTTGTCTCTCCCAACCTTGGTTTATGAGCAACATTTCAACCGACCTTGGCCTAAACTGGGCCTAAACTGGGCTTAACCGCTTTTTCGAATCTAACTCCTTGTATTCCTGTGTGCATGTGCGCCTTCGCAGAAGAAAAGGTTTTAAGGAAGTTAGATTCCAAACAGCGGTTAGGCGCAGTTTAGGCCAAGGTGGGTTGAAATGTTGCTCATAAACCAAGGTTTGGAGAGACAAAACAAAGAAGACACACAACGATCAAAACAAGGTAAATAGATATTTATTTATTAATTACATAATAGGCGTCCTGTCACCCTTGCCTTAACCATTTTTACTGGAAGAATTATTCATTGTCTAACAAACTTGATCTATTTGTGACTGCAATTTGATTCCTGGACTATTCTATCAAGTTGTATTTTTACAATAATTTCGTTTTTCTTTCTAGATAATCGATATGCTTAATCCGCAAGTTGAAGGTAATTTTCATTTTCATCTTAATGACTCATAAAAAATCTCGTGTCTAAAAATGATAGCAGCGTTATTATTCATTCTTTTTTATGGAAAAGACTACATGATATTTGTGTTGCCTTGAGAGGAGAGCTACTTCAATTAAGATTTCAGCGTTGCAGAATAGATTATATCATGTCGCAATGGATGAAAAACGAAACAAATGCGAAAGGGGACATTTTAAAAGTTCTACAGCTTTGTTTTGTTATGCTGCTGTGTTTCAGGGTAAGACTGTTAAACAGCCGCTCTCATAAGCAGTGGCGTGGTGGCTCCAAATTGGCTGGGGGGGGGCACAAACCTATTTTGGCGCCCCCCAGAAAACTGTGACAATTGTCTGTTGTACAACATATCCAGACTTTTGAAAGCTAATTCTTTCTTGAGACAATGCGTTGAAACCAAATGATGACAATTCCTTGGCAGTCCCATTTGAACAAACAGCATACAGCTTGGGAAACGGTTAAATCTCGGTGCGAGCGGAGCGAGCAAAAAGTTTTGAGACCACGCCCTTTAAATCGTTGGAAAATGCCCATCTTGTGAAAATTTCACCTTTTAAATTAGAAAAAGGAACGCGATATCGAGAGGCTTCTCGGACAAATTTTTACAGTTTGAGTATCAAAATCTCGAAAAAATGCCTTATTATATAAAATAAACTACTAAAAATTGCATGATTGAGTACCTTTCTTTCTCTTTTGCACAGTTGGTGAAAATTGATATTCACGGGGCTTTGGCCCCGCGAAAGTAGATTTAGCGATTCTAAATCCCAAGAGAATGAAACTTCAGAGTGAAATATTCAGGTTCAAGAACACAATTGATACACTAATGTCGTTGCAGTGAGGCAAGGAATGTACAAATGATATCAAAGTCCTAAACCCTAAACCCCCTTCCTGAAGACAGAAGCCCACAGCACCTTCGATTCTATTTTCCCACATGCACCAGGCTTGTTTGATTTAAAAGAAAATCAGTTGTGGAAGATATTCCAAGACATTTTTCCTTGAGCTTAAGCTTGGTTCACACTATGTTTCACACTAGAGCAAAAACGCGCTAGAATTGAGATAGAGAGAGCATTATTTATGCACACTTTAAACGCATCTTTAGTGAGTTATTGCTTCCAAACGACGTAATTACTGTTCATTTTTAGAGAGTTATACTTTTTAGTTCCATCCAATTTCCAAACATCTTCAAAGGAGCCTATAAAATCTCAAATTGAGACAAAGTAAGTTCGACACTCTTTTCCTCGTATTTCCAATGCATTCTAACGCTTTTTCACTGTAGTCTGAACCAAGCTTACGTTCGGGCTTTTTGCGCCCTCTTAAAACGTTGGGCGCCTTCGGCGCCCCCATCTTTTCACGTCGCTGGGGGGGCACGTGCCCCCCCTGCCCCCCC
>REGM01000097.1:198403-260370 GCA_004194415.1 Aurelia aurita
CCCCCCCCCCCCCCCCCCCCAACCACTCTTCACCAATAGCGAAACGGCCTATTACGACCCCCTGAATTACATTTCTTGGTTTTCAGAACTTTCCATTTGTTGCTGTGTATTGCAGACCGTTAATTCTCATGATTCGCTACGAAATGCAACGTAAAAACCGGCATTGTAGCAATAACTGCACTTTCAGTAGCTTGCGTGCAGACTATACTTTTCCACTGCGAAGGAATACGTATAGTCTGCACGCAGGCTACACTTACAGTTGTTTTTCTGTTTCTGTTTTTTCTGTTTTTTTTCTGTTTCTGTTTTTTCTGTTTTTTTTCTGTTTCTGTTTTTTTTCTGTTTTTGTTTCATGAATTTTTTTCAATGCTCCTTATTTTTCATATCTTAGAAATTATGAAGATGACTTCGAATTTGACGACGATTTGGATCAAGAAGACATATCATCGCTCAAAGGTGGAATTAATGTTGAGAACAGTCTGACTAAAAGCTTGTCATATTTTACTGGGACTGGGGTCGATTCTGATGACGACAGTGACGACAATAGTACATTCTATTGAAACTTGTTTTCGAATCAGAGTTAGTTTCAGAAATTTCACGTTATTAGCACCAAGAATATTTTATTAGAGTTTTCTAGAAATTTAAGAAATTTAGATTTACATAGTTGCTATAAACACCCTGGCAGAAAGACCGTCCCATTTTGGGTTGAATATTACTTGCATCAGCCCTTAAAAGTTTGATAATTCGAAGTTGATATTTGCATAGCAATATAGAAGAATATTTTGTTAGTTATCTAGAAATTTAGCAACGTGGACAATGGTTTAATTTACCCTTGCCAAGGTACCGATCTATCCCGATTTAAAAACTTACAGATGGTCGCATATGGCTACCCATAAAAAGTTTCTCCATCTGACCATCCTTACAGCAGTTGCTAACAAATGTTTATTTTCATTAAAAAAATGATTACTAGATACTTAGATTTAAGCAGAGTTAAGAAAAAGGTCAAACCTTCCTCCGGATGCCAATTTCGTTAGTTAAGCTGGTTAAACCTTCCTCATTTTACCAAGTCAACATAACCAGATTTTTCGAACTCCTGGCATATTAATTTAAAATCCAACCCTATATAACCCTATAATCTATAGACCAGTTGCAGTTGCCAAATTAGCCCAAAATTTCCTTTCTTATGAAAATTATTAAACCTTCCTCAAATGACTTTTTCTGGACTCTGGACTTAAGTATGACACTGAAGAGCAAAAAGGTTATAATTGCGAAGAATCGGCAAAGTTCATCTCATACAACGAACATTATCTTTGTAGCCTACTTATGACGTCATCTATTTTCATCCGACTAAACTGTGACACCTGAGCACGAGATTGCTAAGCTTCTTTCGCAAATGAATAGCCTCTTCAGGGGAATAACGTGTACTTCCCTTTGTCTTGGTTGGTTTTCCTAGCATGAGGACTTTAATATTATCATGTGAAAAGTTTTGTCATGCAGAATTTACCTAGACTCATTACATAAGTCTCAGAATCGCTCATTGAGTTGGATGAAATAAAAAATCAGATTAAAAATATTGGACGAATATAAGGAATATTCTTAGAAATTCTGCATGGTATCTCATTGCCAGACCAACAAATAAAACCATAGCCGAAAATTGACATTAGGTCGTTAAAGCCGCTGGAGACGTTGAACAAACGACCTAGAAGACCGAAAAGATCCAAGGGACCTAAATAACCCAAAAGAGTTCATCTGAACCAGTTTCTATCCCAACCACCCCCAAACCACCCATTGCTACAGTAAATCCCCGCATATAAGAACCTACTTTTTTGAGAGCCAGGCTGAATAAGGTTCTTATTTTAAAGGTACTTAGATTAATGTCAGGGTATAAAGGTTCTTATTCGAAGGGTCCCTTGTGTAAACCTTTTAGGAGTCATCAGCAAGAGATTTGAAACCCTTTCATTTGTTTTGGCAATATTACTAAGGCCTAATAACTGATTCCAAGCTTACAAATAGCAGGAGAGGAGGTTCAGATTTTAACAGCCAACTGGGGCAAAAATGAACATAATAAGGACAATAAAAAAATCCTCTTTAATCCTTGTAATAAGAACATATTTCTTCCATCAAGCTGAAACAGGTTCTTAATTACGAGGTGCATAATTTAGGAAAAACAGCCTGTAGGTTCTTATTTTTGTAGGTTCTTATATGCGGGGAATTACTGTATTTTGGCCGAAGACATTCAGTCATTTGGGTGGTTTGAGTCGTTCGTTCCCAACGACTGTAACGAGCCAGCGACCTAATCAGGCGTAACGATCAACAAAACATTGATATCAGTATCATCATCTATTGTTGTGACTTTTCAGCATCAGACATCCTTTTCTCATGAGTATAGGTACCATTTGATAGAATTTCCACCATACGGTGATATTTAAGAAAAATATACCCGTAGCTTTAGAATAGATATCGTTTGTTAAATGAGAAATTATGAGTGAACGCTGAAATTTGTTGAAAAGTTCTCTATTTGTTGTATTATGTCTCCCGAATATTCATCTCTGCAGACCACTAGTTAATTTATACTTGTTACAGGTCGTCGTAGATTTCGCTCCTTACGCATTTATATTTAAGAATAACAACTCATTTTACAACTTGGCTCAAATATCATATCAATTCTCATAAAACTAGATAAGTAGAAAGATTTACAAATATTTCATTTGCAGCTTAAATATGAATATTAAATTCTGGGCGTAATATTGAATTTAGTCATGTTAAAGACATATTGAATACTGAGTGAATAACAGATAAAGAGAACTTGCAAATAAACTAAGTTGGCCATAAAAGTTGTTGGTTAACAACTTCTCTTTGCAGTCGCGTAGAAAATTGTTACTTTTTTCCATTCTGGTTTTAAAATTTTTGTTGTTAATGAAAATGTCGGGAATCAATTCTTTTTAGTTCTGGTGACATTGCTAGAATAAATATAATTACTACAAAGTTGCTGGTAAAAAGTTATGATGGCGAGTGTCTTGTAATTTCCAAAAAAGGACCAATCACATAAAATTAGTCTCAATCGTTATCTTGGCTTCTATTATTTAAATGCCTACAGGGAATGGCGCTCTGCGTAAAGCTGGGTTTCCGCTGTCGATTATCGTGATTAACGCCAGTCAAAGGAACTGGTATTAATGGCGATGAGAAGTTATCGCTATTGGCTGTGTCTACAATCAAAATAAAAGACATCTCTGAAAATAAAGACCGTCTTAAAAACAGTAAGCATCGCATTAAAAATTAGCGCATTGTTATTTGACTGGGTTAGTTACGAATATTCTTAACTTTTAGATAAAACGTGTGTGTTAGGGTGTGTTTGATTGGTACCAATTCTGAAAACGGTAGACTTGGTAGACTCAGAATTTGTGTTTGATTGATTCCAAAATTCTCAAAACGGTAGGTTTTGAAGGCCTTCTGCTCTAAAAGGCAGAAGGTTTAGCAGACTTTGGAGAGATTCTCGTTTTCATTAGCGAATCGCAATGGTGAATTCGAAACCTACAATTTGAACATTTTGAGTTTAATTGGAAAATATGTTTCCACTCTGCGAAGTCTAATAATTTCAGAATTTGGTAGGTTTGGAATTACCAATAAAACACACCCTTAATCATGACAAACTCGGTGAGGCATAAAGATGAGTTCTTCTGTATGCATCAATCACGCTAGAGCACAGAAAAAAGCGTATCACAAGCATTTGTGTTATAAAGCAGCTGAACAGCTTCACTAAGGCATGTCCAGAATAAGGTTCTTCTTATAATGGGAGATTTCCATGTTTCTTCCACGGATTATGGATATTCTTTGTTTCCAGAAGTTCCAAATCCTTTATGATTCTTATCCGAGTTTCCCTGGGTGCTATGATTTCATCCACATATCCTACGAAGAAATACCAAACATCTTAAACCGGGCAAAGGATATTTGACACAGATAAGGTAACTGGCAGAGTTCCTACAAAACTATTTCGTGCCTAATTCGTGTTTAAATGGAGAAATTATTTCAGCTCCTCCACTTTGCTTCGTTTTTCCTTCGCAGGGGAGTTGAAATGATTCGCTCATTAAAATGCGTGTCAGGTAAGAAATAGACTTGGAGCAAGTCTAAGTAACTGGCAACAAAAAACATCATGAGATCTTTCCAAGATCAAACCATATTTTGCAGACACCACATAAAATGATTAAAAAGGCCGATTATGTTCTAATACGGCCTAATATGTTCAAGAACATGGAATATGGCCTAATATGTTGAAGAACAGATTATGACCACACAATCGCTGGCCGACGTCAATTCGTTAAAAAGTATGCCCTCCGCTACAACCTCTTTGAGATATTCCTGAAAAAGCTAAACAATAGCTCACTTTACCCCGTCTTACCCTAAAAACATTTCTTTTGTTACTGCTCCAACTCCTGCTCTAACTGTACGTCTGTGAAGCATAGGCGTTGAGTCTTTGCAAAACTTTAAAATTAATCGTGTAAAATGTTATTGCCCTCTTCTTTCAACTGAATTGCTCGAAGCGAACTGTATGTAATTTGCGATAATTCCAGAAAGAGCATTTTTAATATCATAATCGTTTTTGGAATTACAGTGTTTTTATGTTTTATGAAAGGATGTACGAGAGGGAGTATCTAAAGTTTTGACAAACATTAGAAGCACCATAAATTCCAAACTGACTGAGGAAGATCAATATGATCAATACAATAAAGATTCAGTTTTTGAAGGTCTACAAGATGGCAGGAAGCAAAAGTCTATAGCTTTTATGGTTTACGATTTAGCAATTTGATGACGTCACAACTTCAAAACTAGCAGACATTTTTAAAACGCTGTAATTCTGAAAATAATGATGNGGAACTGTATGTAATTTGCGATAATTCCAGAAAGAGCATTTTTAATATCATAATCGTTTTTGGAAGTACAGTGCTTTTATGTTTTATGAAAGGATGAACGAGAGGGAGTATCTAAAGTTTTGAAAAACATCAAAAGCACCATAAATTCCAAACTGATTGAGGAAAATCAATATGACCAATACAAGAAATTGTCATTGTGTGAAGGTCTACAAGATGGTAGCAACCAAGATTCCGTATCTTTTATAGTTTACGACTTAGCAATTTTATAACGTCACAACTTCAAATCTAGCAGACCTTTTTAAAACGCTGTAATTCTGAAAAGAATGATGATATCAAAAATGCTCTCTCTGGGATTATGGGAAATTACCTGAAGTATCCTTAGAGCAATCCATTTGAAAGAATAGGGAAATAACATTTCACACGATTAATTTTAAAGTTTGCAACAAAAAGATTCAACACCTATGCTCGTGTGTGAATAAAATGCGTATGTCGTTAACAGATAATGGTAGAAAATCATACCTCGTGCTGCAGCTGGGAAAGGATTAGCGAATCTCTTCGTGTATTCCTTTTCTTTTTCCTCTGAAATAGACGGAGAAAAGAAAATTGGTTAGAGCTGACGAGAAACGAAAAACAAAACAAAAAAGATGAATCTTATCAAGTATGTTTCAATTCCGTTACTTGTTCAATTTGAAACTTGGCTTTAAGAGCATAACATAGTAAAAGCATGCGAGTTTTCCAAATCAGCCTGACTTTTAATTTTCCACCCTGACAAAACAGCCCGACCTTTAATTTTCCAAATCAGCCTGACTTAAGTTCTTATATAATTGGTACAAAATGAGAGTCAGTGTGTTAAGTTCATAGTCAAAGTTCTTAAATTATAAGACCAAACACGGTTTGAAATTTCAAAGAAATTGTATATGCTTTATTAACTTTTGTACAATATGTTCTAAAATAATTCTAGTGTGATCAATTTTTTGGGTTCCGTGTTTCATTCCTTCTCTTACCAGCGGATGCTCCTTCATACTCTACAGTTTGAAACTGCCAAAAGGTATTAAATAGCAGCCTGAGTAAGGTCTTGTTAAAGGGCGAAATATTTGAATTTCAGCCTGAAGGATTTTAAACATATTATTAGGGGGTTTTATTGCATACATCGTTAATCCTGTTACTACTCCACTGTGCAAAATAGTATTGATTTGAGTTAAATTCAGTTGAATTGTTGGTTTATGTACAGTAGTCAAGAAAACTGAACGATGATTCCCGATTATCGAAAGATAACTCGTCGCTAACACTCCTATCTGCCTGAAGCATCATTTACAACCATCAAGCTATGAAAATAAGCCTCCGTCTTACCTATATTGTCTTGTCCTCTGAAGATGATGGAAACAGCACCCTAAAAAATAGATAAATGGTAATTCCTCTTTTATTTAACTGATATAAGATTTATTTGCTTTCCATTATTTTCTATCATCTTACTCCATTTTTCAAAAGTAGGCAATGCATCAAAATTCTTTAAAAACAAACAAATACAGATACAGTATAAATAATTGTACTTTGAATAGAGTTTTGTACGACGTTTCGGGCATAAACCCATTATTAAGTGAAGTAAAATTAGTAGAACGTAGGATGAAAGAAGAGTAGATTCGAAAGATTAAGATCGAATAATAGGGAATCGATGTGACGCAAATGAGAGAATAAAAGGATAGGTAAGCATGTAAGAAAAAGTATCAAAATTCTTTGCAGGTAAAAAATTCGTTTTTTTTTAAGGAGATAAAATATATTTAAAAAGCTACCCCTCCGTTCATAGCCCGTTCATAAATATGATGTCTTACAAAGTCAGGTACGACACAAAACCTTTACAAAATTTGGTGGAAAAAGGCAAATTAAAAGCATACCTTTGCACCCATTACTGCCACCTCAGCTGTTGGCCAAGCATAATTAGTGTCGCCTCGCAAATGTTTCGAACTCATGACGTCATATGCTCCACCGTATGCCTGAAAGAAGATAAAAAAATTAGATTTGCTTAAATAATAAAATAACTACTAAAACGAGGAAAGCAATTTTTTTATGTNCGAACTGTATGTAATTTGCGATAATTCCAGAAAGAGCATTTTTAATATCATAATCGTTTTTGGAATTACAGTGTTTTTATGTTTTATGAAAGGATGTACGAGAGGGAGTATCTAAAGTTTTGACAAACATTAGAAGCACCATAAATTCCAAACTGACTGAGGAAGATCAATATGATCAATACAATAAAGATTCAGTTTTTGAAGGTCTACAAGATGGCAGGAAGCAAAAGTCTATAGCTTTTATGGTTTACGATTTAGCAATTTGATGACGTCACAACTTCAAAACTAGCAGACATTTTTAAAACGCTGTAATTCTGAAAATAATGATGATATCAAAAATGCTCTCTCTGGGATTATGGGAAATTACCTGAAGTATCCTTTGAGCAATCCATTTGAAAGAATAGGGCAATAACATTTCACACGATTAATTTTAAAGTTTGCAACAAAAAGATTCAACACCTATGCTCGTGTGTGAATAAAATTCGTATGTCGTTGACAGATAATGGTAGGCAAATCATACCTCGTGCTGCAGCTGGGAAAGGATTAGCGAATCTCTTCGTGTATTCCTTTTCTTTTTCCTCTGAAATAGACAGAAAAGAAAATTGGTTAGAGCTGACGAGAAACGAAAAACGCAAAACAGGATGCACCTTATCAAGTATTTTTCAATTCCGTTACTTGTTCAATTTGGAACTTGGCTTTTAGAGCATAACATAGTAAAAGCAGGCAAGTTTTCCAAATCAGCCTGACCTTTAATTTTCCACCCTGACAAAACAGCCCGACCTTTAATTTTCCAAATTAGCCTGACTTAAGTTCTATATAATTGGTACAAAATGAGAATCAGTGTGTTAAGTTCATATTCAAAGTTCTTAAATTATAAGACCAAACACGGATTGAAATTTCAAAGAAATTGTATATACTTTATTAACTTTTTTACAATATGTTCTAAAATAATTCTAGTGTGATCAATTTTTTGGGTTCCGTGTTTCATTCCTTCTCTTACCAGCGGATGCTCTTTCATACTCTACAGTTTGAAACTGCCAAAAGGTATTAAATAGCAGCCTGAGTAAGGTCTTGTTAAAGGGCGAAATATTTGAATTTCAGCCTGAAGGATTTTAAACATATTATTAGGGGGTTTTATTGCATACATCGTTAATCCTGTTACTACTCCACTGTGCAAAATAGTATTGATTTGAGTTAAATTCAGTTGAATTGTTGGTTTATGTACAGTAGTCAAGAAAACTGAACGATGATTCCCGATTATCGAAAGAAAACTCGTCGCTAACACTCCTATCTGCCTGAAGCATCATTTACAACCATCAAGCTATGAAAATAAGCCTCCGTCTTACCTATATTGTCTTGTCCTCTGAAGATGATGGAAACAGCACCCTAAAAAATACATAAATAGTGATTCCTCTTTACAATAAAAATTAACTGATATAAGATTTATTTGCTTTCCGTTATTTTCTATCATCATATTCCATTTTTCAAAAGTACGCAATGCATCAAAATTCTTTAAAAACAAACAAATACAGTATAAATAATTGTACTTTGAATAGAGTTTTGTTTTGTACGACGTTTCGGGCATAAACCCATTATCAAGTGAAGTAAGATTAGTAGAACGTAGGATGAAAGAAGAGTAGATTCGAAAGATTAAGATCGAATAGTAGGGAATCGATGTGACGCAAATGAGAGAATAAAAGGATAGGTAAGCATGTAAGAAAAAGTATCAAAATTCTTTGCAGGTAAAAAATTCCTTTTTTTAGTAAGGAGATAAAATATATTTAAAAAGCTACCCTCCGTTCATAGCCCGTTCATAAATATGATGTCTTACAAAGCCAGGTACGACACAAAACCTTTACAAAATTTGGTGGAAAAAGGCAAATTAAAAGCATACCTTTGCACCCATTACTGCCACCTCAGCTGTTGGCCAAGCATAATTAGTGTCACCTCGCAAATGTTTCGAACTCATGACGTCATATGCTCCACCGTATGCCTGAAAGAAGATAAAAATTTTTAGATTTGCTTAAATAATAAAATAACTACTAAAACGAGGATAGTAATTTGTTTATGTCACTGTTAANGGGTAAAAATCCCCCCGGGGAATTTTTTTCTCTAGCCAACAATACATCTACCCATATATACATATATATATAAGTTAACTAATCTAAATCGAATGTGGTAATAAATAAATTAATTAATTAATAGATATATAAATTAATAGATGAATAATTTAGTAGAACTTCAATGTAAATAGACGAAAATATTATAAGCAAATTTACAGACTGTTATATTGACAAGCATTACATTTACAAGTTGGTTCATCCCATTGTTTTATCATGTTTTTGAAACTATTTAGGTTTTCAGCTGATTTTAATCCATTTGGTAAACAATTCCAGATTTGAGGTCCCATGGCTTTAAGGCTATTAGAGCCAAAAGTTACTTAATTTGGCCGAAAATGATTCAAGTTGTTCGGATTTCGTGATGAATAATTTGAAGTCCTAACACTAAAGATCTCATTCATAAATGATGGATTCAGGTTTTTCATTGTCTTAAAGATTTCGATACAAAATGTCCTTTGACGAGCAACTTGTATTGTTCCATTTTCTTTTGCTTTGAGAAGTAGATCATTACAGGAATTTATATGGTCATTATACAGAAATCTCAGCGCGCGTTCCTGTATTCTTTCGATTTTTTGCACTGACTTTGAAGACCTAAAGGACAGTAGTTAAAATTCGAGTATACAAAACTTTGTACCAAAACTTCTTTTTCAGCAAAACCAAGAAATGACTTAAGTCGTTTAAGAACATTAGTTGCGATGTAGCTTTCTTGCAAAGGCTAGATGTATGTGGGTCGAAGTTCAATTTGTAATCTAGTGTTACGCCTAAGAGTTTGACAGTTTCTTCAGATTTGATAGAAAATCAAGGTTTATGCCACAAGTGTTTGCTTGAACTTTGACTTAATAGGGACTTAATATCAGCATAAGTCCTTTCATAGTAAAGTTTCCAAATCAAAGATTAAATGTCATAGATTTACTTTGTTCTTACCTTTCGAGTTATAAATGTTATCTTAGGGACGGTAGCTTCAGCGTAAGCATACAGAAGCTTTGCTCCATGGCGAATGATACCTTGGTGTTCTTGTTGTACACCTACAGATAAAAACGAAAGGTTATTTCTGCAATTAAGTTCATTGGATGGATAACAGAGCATAGCTTTAACATAAACAACTTGAAAAATATCAATTGACTAATAAAAGTAGCCACAGAATATTCGAGTCTCATACTTAGAGGTAGGTTGGCCTAGTGGTTAGCGTTCTCGCATTCTGCGAGGAAGGTTGCGAGTTCGAGCCCTTGGTTGCCCGCCTGGGGTAGTACCACCGCTCATCTTAAAAAGTTATGCACGCTTCACTCCTCGGAGAAAAGCTTACTTAAAGTCCTTGGGACGAGTTGCCAAGGGGTGGTCTGGTCGGCTTCGGTAATTTACTCCTTGTGAGTCATTCGACCAGACGCTATACTAAAAAAACATTGGTCATGGCAGATCGACAGAAGAAATGCAAAGGAGAGCAATGAGAAGGACATGTGCATCAGTCTGAAATTAGCAAAACAAAAGGCCACGGTTCCATATGGCTCAATGTACTAATTGGCTTGAGCTATAGGAGCTTCCATTTAGCAGTTACTTCATGCACTCTTTGGCCAGGCAAAGCACTTACAAGGCAGGCAGCACTGATGAATTTATGACGCAAAATCTATGTGGAAAGATTTTGCTGAATGGATTTTATCATACAGTTTGATTTCAGAAGTGTTTACGAAAAGACTTACCTGGCAAGAAACCAGGAACATCGACAAATGTTATAATTGGGATGTTGAAGGCATCAAGGAATCTGACGAAGCGAGCTGCTTTCACTGATGCATCAATATCAAGACAACCTAGAAAGGACAAAGACGAGGCAAATTGTTAACATAAATTGCTCACGGTGAAAGTAAATAATTTCCTTGTTCAGTGATGACAAAATTTAATGATTCCTTGAGAAAGCGTTTTGTTAAATCTCGTTTACATAAAGGACAGCATGGGTTTTTATTGGTGACCTTGATGACTCTCGTAGAGATGGCATCTTCTGACTTTCTTCGATGATGGCAGGTGTAGTTTCGGCCTAACTGCAAATTCAAGAATTGCTGATTAACAGCTCTACAACCATGTTACTGATAACAGCAAAAAAAAAGTAAATATAATTCAGTTCTTGAGGATTAAAATAAATTAAAGCATTCGATTATAGCTTCCTGCGTAAAAACATTTGGCCAATGTTTCAAACAGATATTTCGCTTTACTCCTCCTAACGAAAAACATCAACAACATCTGTAGAATTCGTAGTGGAAATTTGAAATTTGCATTGGAGATAAAAACATTTGGAGGGATTAGTACCAAAATTCAATTTCTGATGTTCTCTGATTCATACTGCACCAACGAAATTAACGAATGAAATCAACATTTTTTGGCATGCTCTATTTTCGTGATGTGATTTCTTGTGCTAAAGAATTCTTAAACACAAACCTGCAGCTTCCAATGGCTGATTGCCAACAACTCCAACAGTTCGTCCATTCAATCGACAAAAACCAATCATGATATTTTTCGCAAAATTCGGCATCACCTCAAAAAATTCACGCTCATCAGCAATCTGCAATACAAATACAAAAAATTAAATCAAAAGCATATAAAAAACTGACCAGCCGCTATTAATGCAGCATTGGGGGCTGCTGCTCTTGAAATCAAAAGGAAATAAAAAGTTCATAACACAGTTATCCAAGAGAAATCGTTGGGGGCTCTCAAGGAATATTCCATTGTTATGGTTTCCTATCTGGAGATCAGACTTATTATACGGCCCTCCATTGCATTCTACGGTAATACGCCTTCTCAAACATAGTGATGACTGAGCGGATCAAAAATCTAGGGAAGCTTCTAGGGCTGGTACTTGTTGGCCTAAAAAGGCTTTTGGTACTGTTGATCACGAAATACCCTGTAAGAGGTTCAACAACACAGTGTTTAGCAACGAAAATTCTCTTGCGTTAGGTCCTACTTGTTCAAACGTAAATAATATTCTAGAGTCAATAGCGTTGTCTAAAAACTGAGGACATTGAAACCGGTGTGCCACAAGGCTCATGTCTTGGCTCTCTACTGTTTCTTATCTACATCAATGATCTCCCACCTGTATTTCAATACCAATTAGACTTACCGCATAAATAACATCTCTCATGTCGTAGGCCTTCGTTGAATCCAAAGGAACAATGTTATCCAAGTGATAGCATACACGATCACTACGAGAAAAAAATCAATCTTTACTCCAGTCCAACGATTTTTCCGCAAATTTTAGGAAATATCAACTTCTCAAAAGCTCAGTTAAATTTTTCCTCTGTTCGTTATCTTCTTTTCCCCTTCCACTGGCACTCGGAAATAGTTAAGGAAAGTATCAAACCCGCCAGTGCTCGACCTTCCCAAGGGTTTTGGTATTTTGTATCGGCTCATTCTTCTAAAGATATTTTCTCCATTGAAGAGAAATTCATACGAAGGCTGCACGGAGGCTAGCAAAATATTACTTGCGATAATCACTTTTCGTAAGTTCCACTGCGGAGGAAAATTACCTTGCAAGATGGGCTCGAGCACTGTTGGCAAAAATTCATTCATTAATGCTGAATTCCCACTTGAGCGATGCGGCGCGATAAATTTCAATTAATCAAACTTTGTCGCATTGGCAATGCGTCACCGCGCTTCATTTTTATCCGGAATGCGCCAAGAACAACGCTTTGAATGTGAATTCAGCTCAAGACAGCTATTTGCAACGAGGAATCAAGATTCATCGTCGATTTCTAAGAATTTGCGGGCCTGAGCAGACGACGAAGTTTACAGCCAACGACCAGTTCCGACCACATCCTGACTTGCTCATGGTTTGGTTGGATCATGACTCATGTCACCCAGGGCAAGTAGTTTAGGTCAAAAGGTACTGTGTCACTTATATTTGATCTTTAATCTGTTTGACGATAAACTACAGCATGAAATAGGTTATGCAAAATTTTGCTGGGCGTGCACTCCAAATCTTCAAATATGGATGTGAGAGGAGATAGGGGGGTTTACCCACTAAATGTGAAGATATATGAACGAATCTTAAAATTTTATTTTCATTTACTACATCTTCGTACTTCCAATCCAATCATCAAAAATGCTTTACTTGAATGTTTCAGGCTGCATGTTAACCCTATCTCACCTGGGACTTTTGAAGCGGTCACAACCTGGGGGGGTTGATTCCACCCCCCCCCCCCCTCTTTTTCTCTGCTNATCTGCAGTACTGTCAAATATGTCATGAAAGCAGTCATCAAGAGGACTATGACCAATGTATATATTCCATGATGTTGCAAGTGATTAACAATTTCGTCAGATGTTTATTCCAGATTTTTGAGGGACAAGGAAATTTGATTTGTTTACATGAAATCTTGGTGGAATAATAGATGAAAATCAATGAATGTTAATGCCTGGTTGTAGTTTATTTCATGCATGGTGGAATGTCATGATAATACATTGTTCAAATGTTGTTTTTGTTGTCTTTTTCCACTTGGTACAAAAGCCAATACGCCGCACTCACTGACTAATGTTATTGCTAGTTAAATAATTAATTAATTAATTAATTCGGTAATTTAGTATTTGTGAGTCCTTCGACCAGACGATATACTAAAAAAACCATGGTCATGGCAGATCGACAGAAGAAATGCAAAGGAGAGCAATGAGAATGGCATGTGTATCAGTCTGAAATTAGCAAAACAAAAGGCCACGGTTTCTATATGGCTCAATGTACTAATTGGCTCGAGCTATAGGAATTTCCATTCAGCAGTTACTGCATGCACTCTTTGGCTAGGCAAAGCACTTACAAGGCAGGCAGCACTGATGAATTTATGACGCAAAATCTATGTGGAAAGATTTTGCTGAATGGATTTTATCGTACAGTTTGATTTCAGAAGTGCTTACGAAAAGACTTACCTGGCAAGAAACCAGGAACATCGACAAATGTTATAATTGGGATGTTGAAGGCATCAAGGAATCTGACGAAGCGAGCTGCTTTCACTGATGCATCAATATCAAGACAACCTAGAAAGGACAAAGACGAGGCAAATTGTTAACATAAATTGCTCACGGTGAAAGTAAATAATTTCCTTGTTCAGTGATGACAAAATTTGATGATTCCTTGAGAAAGCGTTTTGTTCAATCTCGTTTACATAAAGGACAGCATGGGTTTTTATTGGTGACCTTGATGACTCTCGTAGAGATGGCATCTTCTGACTTTCTTCGATGATGGCAGGTGTAGTTTCGGCCTAACTGCAAATTCAAGAATTGCTGATTAACAGCTCTACAACCATGTTACTGATAACAGCAAAAAAACAGTAAATATAATTCAGTTCTTGAGGATTCAAATAAATTAAAGCATTCGATTATAGCTTCCTGCGTAAAAACATTTGGCCAATGTTTTTAACAGATATTTCGCTTTACTCCTCCTAACGAAAAACATCAACAATCATCTGTAGAATTCGTAGCGGAAATTTGAAATTTGCATTGGAGATAAAGACGTTTGGTGGGATTAGTACCAAAATTCAATTTCTGTTGTTTTAGTTCTCTCTGATTATACTGCACCAACAAAATTAACGAACGAAATCAACATTTTTTGGCTTGCTCTATTTTCTTGATGTGATTTCTTGTGCTAAAGAATTCTTGAATACAAACCTGCAGCTTCCAATGGCTGATTGCCAACAACTCCAACAGTTCGTCCGTTTAATCGACAAAAACCAATCATGATATTTTTAGCAAAATTCGGCATCACCTCAAAAAATTCACGCTCATCAGCAATCTGCAATACAAATACAAAAAATTAAATCAAAAGCATATAAAAAACTGACCAGCCGCTATTAATGCAGCATTGGGGGCTGCTGCTCTTGAAATAAAAAGGAAATAAAAAGTTCATAACACAGTTATCCAAGAGAAATCGTTGGGGGCTCTCAAGGAATATTCCATTGTTATGGTTTCCTATCTGGAGATCAGACTTATTATACGGCCCTCAATTGCATTCTACGGTAATACGCCTTCTCAAACATAGTGATGACTGAGCGGATCAAAAATCTAGGGAAGCTTCTGGGGCTGGTACTTGTTGGCCTAAAAAGGCTTTTGATACTGTTGATCACGAAATACCCTGTAAGAGGTTTCAACATCACAGTGTTTAGCAACGAAAATTCTCTTGCGTTAGGTCCTACTTGTTCAAACGTAAATAATATTCTAGGGTCAATAGTGAGGACATTGAAACCGGTGTGCCACAAGGCTCATGTCTTGGCTCTCTACTGTTTCTTATCTACATCAATGATCTCCCATCTGTATTTCAATTCCAATTAGACTTACCGCATAAATAACATCTCTCATGTCGTAGGCCTTCGTTGAATCCAAAGGAACAATGTTATCCAAGTGATAGCATATACGATCACTACGAGAAAAAAAAAATCTTTTACTCCAGTCCAATGATTTTTCCGCAAATTTTGGGAAATATCGACTTCTCAAAAGCTCAGTTAAATTGTCTCTCTGTTGGTTATCTTCTTTTCCCCTTCCACTGACACTCGGAAATAGTTAAGGAAAGTATCAAACCTGCCAGTGCTCGACCTTCCCAAGGGTTCTGGTAATTGTATGGGCTCATTCTTCTAAAGATATTTTTTCCATTGAAGAGAAATGCATACGAAGGCTGCACAGAGGCTAGCAAAATATTACTTGCGATAATCACTTTTCAAAGTTCCACTGCGGAGGAAAATTACCTTGCAAGATGGAATCGAGCATTGTTGGCAAAAAATCATTCATTAAAGCTGAATTCACACTTGAGCGATGCGGCGCGATAAATTTCAATTAATCAAACTTTGTCGCATTGGCAATGCGTCACCGCGCTTCATTTTTATCCGGCATGCGCCAAGAACAACGCTTTGAATGTGAATTCAGCTCAAGACAGCTATTTGCAACGAGGAATCAAGATTCATTGTCGATTTCTAAGAATTTGCAAGCCTGAGCAGACGACGAAGTTTACAGCCAACGACCAGTTCCGACCATATCCAGACGTGCTCATGGCTTGGTTGGATCATGACTCATGTAACCCAGGGCAAGTAGCTTAGGTCAAAAGATACTGTGTCACTTATAAAAAACTGTGGCAGCAAAACCCTTTGCTTCTTTTTATCGAAAAAACATCCTTCAAACTCGACAAAATTCCACAAAAATCGATTCAGCCTTTTAGGTATTAAATGAAACGATTCGAGAGACAAGGCAATAATACCCTGGATCTAGAGCCCAGAGTCCAAAAATTGGTCCAATCTTTCTCCGGATGCCAATTTCGTTAGTTAAACATTCCTTATTTTATCAAGTCAAAATAACCAGACTTTTCGAACTCCTCGCGTTGTTTATAACCCTAACCTATAAACCAGTTGCTGTTGCCAAAAGAACGTAAAATTTCCTAATTTTCATATAAATATTACTACACCTTCCTCAAATATGACATTAACAAGCAAAACCTTCCTCCGGCTCACAGCAGCCGTGGAGCCGGACTTTTTCTGGACTCTGCCAGAGCCTAGCCTAAAGAAAGAACTAAGTTGAAAAGACGAGAGAAGGGAGAGAGGGGAGTGCTCCTCCTTCAAATCTCCTCTTTCAAACTTTTTCTCGCTCCTTACTTATTCCTGACGGGTCTTTTTCCTTCTACGACTCTCTGATACATCGAGGGACAGCCCTGCCCTGAATCTAGGGTAAGGCAAGAAACGTTTGTTGCAATAAAACTCTACAAACTGGGAGACTTATGAGATTTAGCCCAGATACTCCACTATTTTAAAATTCATGTATAATATTACAAGTCTTAATTTACAAGTACAGAATAAAACGAAAATAAATATACATCACTGCCCCGTGGTGGGTACTTCACTATCCAGTCATACGGGGATGTGCGCCAGCTTTGGGGTAGTTTTTGGCACGAAAATTCTGGGAATGGGATATGCTTTTTGTAGGAATTTTCTGGGATTGGGTCTAATTTTTACTAGAAATTCTGGGAATGGTCGGGTTTAGGATAAACAACAATTTTACTATTGTTTTATAGTGAAAACACTTGTCGGAAACCTCATCCATATTCTGGGATTGAGTCTCAAAATCGTGCCTATATTCTGGGATTGGGTCGTAACAGAAATTCTTGCAACGCACACCCCCATACGACCCAATAGTGAAGTGCCCCCCCCCCGGGATCACTGCTAAGTAAATTTAAGTAAAATGTGGAAGCATTTTAAGTAGAATACTATACAAACAATAACTCTAATGGGACTACGATGGGTTTCTTCAAACAATGATCAAACTTTAGGCAAGCTCATAACCAATCGAACGTTTACAGTTAATCCTAAAGGTTCCTAAACTACTCTCGAGTCCGGAATAGACGGGGTGGGTGGAAACTATCCCGAAACATAATAAACGGAGGGTCTGGAATAAATGCGGTGGTGGAAAATTCGATCCGCAGTTCTGTAATGGGACGAGACGTACAAGTTGTTTTGACTGTAAAAACAGGTTAAAAATCATAGAAACTACTAAAAATTAAAATACAGTTAGAGTCACATTTCAGGAAAGACGATTTCACACGTTTCACATTTCAAGAAGCTTGAAATTTAATAAAAATGTCCTGGACAGTCATACACAGTCTGGAATAAGGGAATAAGCTTGTCCTGGTTGGATATTTTTCAAAAAATTAACAAGCGGGGGGAGACGTTTATACCGGACTCGAGAGTAGCTGACATAGGTATGGATGTGGAGATAGGGGCATCTATTATAAAAGGGATGGATTTGTACCCGAATATAAGGCCGCGCCCTTATACACGAGCGATCTTGAGATAAGTTAAAAAAACGACGGGTTGATGCATTATTGATACCGCTACAAAAACCGCACCGAAAACCGCGAAGGTTCCTCCACAGTGCCCTTGGCAACTCTTAATGTTACATATTTAAATTGCATTTAACCTTGCTGTTCTATCTTTTAACATTTGCCTTGTATTTAATACATTGCTGAATGTGAATGAATTTGAATTTGAATTTGATACGGATTGTAATTTTTTCTTGCTAAATAGTCTGAAATAAACAGGGATAAAAATCACACAAAGGGCATTGCCTGTGAGATTTGGAAAGCTGGAAAACATCATTTTAAAATATTTCAATTGAAAGGGCATGTCCTTATATCCGCATTTATGCATTAAGACATTAGTCATAAAAAGAAAGTGTTAAATGATGGGGTACAGTAACAATGAGTCAATAGTTTATATGAGCAACTCAGCAATAATTTGTACGGGGGTTAGGAATTTACACAAGTGTCTGTGAATGTATTAATATTAATCCACTCGCTTTTCCAAGAAACCAAAGGAAGGCTTCGCTACGGAAAAAGTTTTAAAATTTCTTAATTTCAAGTATCAAACTTTTAATGACAGTTTTCCAAGTAGCAGAAGAAGACGCAAACACAGAACAAACCTTAAAATTGCATTTACTAGCACTAAGCAGTTCAACACAAACTAACGGCTGTGACAAATTGATCTGATGAGGAACTAGTCACAATTTTTCGGGTAAAGCTTTTCTGTTAGCAATGAAATTAAGAAGTACATACGCTTTTCTTAACACTTTGGACTGAGTATAGGAAATGATTCGGCGTTGCTAGTAGTGGTTTTTATAACGTGGTTTCTTAGTAATAAATACGTGTCATATTGTACGTCATCACACATCTCAGTATAGATAACTTTTACTTCATATCAAAAAGGGCGGACGTCACTTGGAAGAAAAATTTCCCTTGAAAAACTCCTTTCTCAGTCAATGACAGCAAACAGTTCTGGCGAAAATCGAGTATGCAATCAGGAATAGAAAAGTCATAACTGTCCAGTTCCGTAAACACGTTCCTACATGTCGTAGCAATGTCAATAAATTCATCAAGTATTTCTGTCGTACAATTTGGGTTGCTATGCGACTGGATCATAATAATAATCAGCATAAATGTTAATGGGTTAATCTCTTGTATACGGTTCAAACATGCAAGCACGGGTGCTGGAACACTCTTTGGTAAATACACAAAATCATCCATACTGTTTATCCGTATGTGTGACTCTCTCTTTGATGAGTGCAAAATTAGTCTGGTCATTTCAAAATCACGGTAATAAAGGGAATGATACAGAGCAGGCATTTCGATTCTTATCCAACTTGCAATGCGTGCTTCTTTAGCAACGTCAGCGCCATTCTCAATCAAGACATCAGCGATGTGCAGAAACTCATGTTTGATAGCGTGATGCAAAGCCGCTAGTCCACTGAAATCTGTTTCGTTGACGTTATATCCAAAGCTCACGAAGAGTGACACGAAATTCTCGAATATTGCTTCGACTACTATTTTTTCTAACTTTGAAAAGATATCTGGTCTGTTTGTAAAGTAAGCTTTGTCTTTTTGGTTCAGTTTGTTAAACCTTTCAGATATCGTTTCATCAAAGTCTTCTTTGGTCCATTTGGCTCTGAGATCGATCCCCAATGTTAAGCATGCAGTTTTCCACAGTGCCTTCTCTTGACAAATGAATATGAAAATTGGAGAACCTTCTTTCGAAATGTCCTTGCTACTTTCTAGCAACACTTTGCATCTTTCGTAATCAAGATCGGTAATTTCCTTTCGTAAAGACTGCTCAAACTGTGAAAAACGTCTGAGTTGCATCTTGGCAAATGCTGAAGACAGCGGCCTAGTTTCTTCCTCGCGTTTCGAACTGCAAACTGGCTGGATAAGTTCGTTACTGCTCGAGAGTCCTCCTTCTGACGTCAATCAGGCAGGAAAGTTGGCACCACGCATTGAATACGTCATTGACAACAAAACGATGGCGTCTTCGCGTCAACTTTGTCGGCCTTTCCTCGAATGATGAAAAGAAACTTCTCTAGTTTCCTTGTTTGCACCTAATTTTACAGCGTTGTCTCGTCCATTCAACACAATCCGAAACTAAATGCTGGCAATTTCCTATCCCACATTTTGACACAGCCATTTGCTATTTCATACTTTCGATTTCGCGGCTCTATATATGCGGTGTTAGAAAATATCACAGCACCCCCGGTTTGTAATCTTAATGCGGTTCCTTAGTATTCTTGGGCAGAAATAACAGCTACAGTGACTTTGAACAAATGCTTCTGGCTTGGTGGAAAAAACTGAAGCTGTCTATAAACATAAATGCATAAATGCATAAATGCATAAATGCATAAATGCATAAATGCATAAATGCATGAATGCATGAATGCATGAATGAAAAGATATTATAATTGATACAGTTCTGGTCATTGAAATTGAGGTGTACAGCATTATAAATCGGGTGGGCGCATAAAGTGCTGATTATCTTGTGGCTTGCCATTTTCACTAAACATGCCAACATGCCACTCTCCGTCGCAGAGGCTGTTGTTTGCAAACGATCAGAACGTGAAGCTCCGAAGGAGCAAAGAGCGCGCAGCACGATGGCATCCGTCCTCCGGTAATACAGCCTCTGCGAAGGAGAGTGCCAACATGCGGCATCGTTTGTTAGAAAAATTGCATGGGAAATAAAGATTAAAATGTTGCAAAATTGTGCAACATTCCATATCTCAACCTCAGATAAGAATCGCATATGTAATTTCTGCTATGAAGCTGCCGAGCTTGAATACTTCATTCCTTGTGTTACGTGAAAGATCTTCAGCCAATACAGTAAAAACCTTATGTTTTGAGAACCTTCAGGCTGCAAGTTGAAATATTTTGCCCTTTAAATAATAACCTTTTTCTGGCTAATATTGAATGCAGGTTGCATTGGATGAAAGAACATCCTAAAACGTAAAATAGACTAGAACTGATTTAGACTTCTGCTTTTGATTCGATCGACCACCATATCTTGCTCGAAAATATACAGGGATTTGGGATAAGTGGAAGTGCATATGAAATAATAGAGGATTACCTCACTGACAGACATCAATTCACAGAGATTAATGGATCAAGATCACAAGCTGGTAGCATTACGTATGGAGTACCACAAGGGTCTCTCCTTGGTCCCAAGTTATTTAAAGTATTCGTAAATGATCTGCCAGAAAGCATAAAAGAAGGAGAGTTATATATGTATGCCGATGATACCACCGCATACTATGTGGGGAAAAGTATAGAAGAAGTAAGAGCATAATAGCAAAAGAGCCAAATGAATGGTGTGCTCGAAACAAGCTAACAGTGAACACTGAAAAGACGCAGGCCATGATTATATCAGCTTAACCCTTCATCGGCCCCCTGCGAAAATTATCTTTTGAAAATGACATAATCGACTTTGTAACAGAAACAAGGTGTCTGGGGATAAATATTGATAATAGACTGAAATGGAATAAACATCTTAAATATGTTGCAAAGGGGTTTAGTGCAAAACTTGCTCAACTGAAGAGATTAAGTTTTTTGCCAAGAAAAGTGCTAGAAGAAATCTACTATAAATCGGTGATTGCCTGTGTTGTATACGCTATTTCTGTCTGGGGAACATGCTCAACAGCAACATTCAATGAATTAGAGAAGATCCACGAAAGAGCAGCCCGACTAATTTACAACATTCCTGCTGGTAGAGATCCCTTAACTTTAGCTAATTGGAAACCTCTTAGCTACATATACAAACGTCGCTTATCCTTAGTAATGCATGATATATACTACGAAACCTATCATGCATGATATATACTATCGATATTTCGTTCTATTTGATTCGAAACTTCGTTCTATTTGACTGACAACGCTGTTAGATTCATACGTCAATCATACGAATGCTACGAATCCTACGTGAAATAGGCAGGGTTCGAGAGCCTCAGAAAACACTCAGAGAGCCTTAGANACATGTATACCAAACTCCCCATAGGAAATTTTATTTGTTGCAAAATGTTGCGAAATGTTGTGAAAACAAAGGAAATACATCATTTGCCTTATATTCAACTAAAAAACGGCATTTTCTCAAAACGTCACTTTTTTGAAGTTTTCCACATTGAAAGTTTATTTTGACAAAACCATTGGCCCCATTTGACTGAAATTTTGGAATTATATTCACATTAACAGGAATTTTAAATTGTATTATCAAAAGTTTGATTTTTTAAGTTTGGGGCTGTTGCCATGGAAACAGGTGTTTTTGGGGGCTAGAACCCTGTAAGTTAAAGAAAGAAACATTTTCATAATAGAAATGAAGGAAGACATAACTAAAAGTGTTTTTAGATTGCATTCATCTTTATCTCTTATACTGTTTCAGAGAAATATGTTCCAAAAGATGCAGAGTACCCCCTTTTTGAAATGGTTTCCATGGCAACAGTCACCCCTTTTTAACAAAAAAAAGTACAAAATTTGGAAGGAAACAGAATAATGATGTACTCCTGAAAGTTTCACCCAAATGTGCCAGAAGAGCATTGATTTATATACGTTTAATTGAAAATCCACTTTTAAATCTTGACTGGTATACTGCCCCCTTAAAGCAAATTCTAAGAAAAAGAACCATCGAAAACAGGTTTAATTTGGCAATTACGGTTGTAAGTGGCACATATAGGTAATAATATTTTTGTGTATAGTCATGGCAGTATATTCCTATCGTTGTGAAGCAAGCTTTTTGTCAGAAGAACCCCCAAGTTCTGTTTAGCTAGGCCGCTTTATCTTTATGAAGCTCATGAGTTGATTAGAACGAGGCTAAATCCTAATCATATCCTAGGATTTGATATAGATGAGACAGCTTTCTAATTAAAACTTACGTCATGGCCAAACAAAAACAAATCACTGGTCGTGGGTGAAATAGGCTCGATATGACTGTGAATTAATATCGAGGATTGTTGTTGATAAACATGTTATTGTTGATGTTGGTCTGTGGGATCCTTGCCATATCCTTTATGTTAGCAGCGATATTCCCCACTGTATCGGTGATATTTCCGGCTATCTCGTTAACATTGATATTTTACATGTGGGGTTCGAAAATACGGAGGTTTGTCAGGAAAAATCCAACTTCTCAGTTGCTGTTGTTGTTGTTGCATAATGATTCACAATTGATGCCAATTATGGTAACTCGCTAAAAGCAAACTATCACTCAGTGGTGGATTTAGAGGGGGGGACAAGTGGGGGCAACTGCCCCTCTTCAGGATGAAAACTCAGCTTGGCGCCCCCTATTTGGCGAGGAATGCGCCCCTCATCGTGACACTAATGCACTTTTTTTAACTGTTTCCATCAGAACGTGGTGAAAAACATACAATTCAGGCGTTATTTAGTAGAAAAACAGAAGAGTTTTCTAAACCAAGCGTCCAAAATTTTTATTGCGCTTTCCTTCTATTGTACTTTTGGCGCCCTCTCTTAGGGTTGCCCCGCCCCCCCTTGAACCCCGGGCTGGATCCACCCCTGCTATCCCTTGACAAAATCTCAATGTTTTAGCCCCTTTTACAGACTTGGAACAACGAGCCAAGCCTTCTTTCATGGACAGAATTTCAAGACAAGAGTTGTACATTTGAAACTTACAACATAAGTTGTAAAGTCCATTTAAATTCAAAATACTCAAAGATACTAGTGCATCATCAGTAAGTTCAATCAAGTCTAAAGTCCAATGTCTAAAGTTGATAAAAACATGAGCAGGAAGATAATTATGAATAGGTCCATTCGGGTCCATTCTGTGACAAATTTAAAACCACCATAACTTCCAGGAATCAATATTTTAACTTTTAGATCGATAAGGTCCGGTGTGGGTAAACAGTATGAGACAAAAATCTTTTCGTCATCTCCACGAAATATAACTGCCTGGGCAGAGTCAAGAAAAAGGTCAAACCTTCCTCCGAATGCTAATTTCGTTAGTTAAACCTTCCTCATTTCATTTCATCAAGTCAAAATAACCAGATCTTCAAACTGCTTGCGTTGTTTATAACCCTAAAATTCATAAACCAGTTGTTGTTGCCAAAATAACCCAAAATTTTCCTATTGTTTTCTTGCAAAAATTACTAAACCTTCCTCAATTATGGCATTAACAAGCAAAACCTTCCTGGGGCTCACAGCCGTGTTCCTGGGGACCCCAAACAAATTGCAAAAGTCTCTGGTTATGAGCTTGATGAGGCAAATAAAACACAACATAATAGGGAATGCATCAAAAAGGGCGTCCTTGCTCGTGCATGTATTTTTATCAAATATCAATTTTCCTCTTTCATGATCAAAGGTGACGTTTGAGTGCTTTGAAGCAGTACATTTTAAACATTTCCAAAATATCTCTGGCATCACAAAGCAATATACGGTTTTGAATAATAGATCTCACACCTCTGAATCCACTCAATCAAATCAAATAAACATAGATAACAAAAATATCATGGACTGCTGCGCTGAAGACGTGAAATCTTCCCTTCGCAACTGAAAATTTCTTTGTGGTGTCACTGTCCTAAATGCCTTCTCTTCCAAAATTCACCCTCGCTCGCTATGGCAAGTTGAGTATCTGATGTCTCAGGATATATCCATTCAGATGTTCAAGGAAGCTTATGAGAAATAACAATATCGTGGTCAGTTCTTCAGGAGTACTTTGCGTTGTTTAGTGTTCAGGGCAAAATAAAAGTAAGAGGGAAGTTTCCACGCCCCGATCGGAAAAAACATTCTGTTTACAAGAGAATTTCGAGTCGACCTGAAAATTTCAGATCGGTCTGAAAGACCGAAACGAACTCAGACCGTCACGAGTTTCATTTGGCCTGTTTTCATGTAAACACTCTCAGGGCATTGACCAGATACCGAAATAAACTCCGAGCTTCTCATGTAAAGGGCCCCTTAGTTTGAAAACTTTGCCCAGAGGGTATCTTCGTCACAACGTGTGACATCATATGGGTGTGATCATGGCCACATGGCACATCAGAGCTGTGGCTTTCACTTTTGATAACCTTTGGTTGCCCTGGAAGGTCTAAATTACGATTTTTTGCAATACAGTATATTTGTTAGAAATATATTTGCGAGTTATATAAATATCGGCATATCAACGAGCCTAAAATCAATTTTACAGCCAAATTCGTTGAAGTTAAGCATAATCGTGTAGAGTTGCGTATGCATAGCAATATTTCTTGGCGGACTGCTCTGGCAAAAGCTACAAAAAATAGCGACAAAGGATATTTGTGTTCTGGGCTAGATACAGTCCATCGCAAAAATACACCGTTCCAAACATTCATCAGCCTTTGGACAGATTTTGAACTTTGAGAGCAGGAGCAAGTGCACATATATAATTCTTATATATTTCTATTTTTTCAACCTGTCCAAAAAACTAAAACAGTATAGCCAGAAGTAGTTCCTTCGCTCGCTTGGATTTAAAGGCGCACACGGATGCAAAATCCGCAAAATCCGCATTTACACATTGGGTGGAAATTCAATTCAGTTAGGTGCAGGAAACCGAAGCAGAGCTCTGGTGGAAGTGGTGATCAAGATAACAGTGACAAAAGACACAACGGAGACAAAAACCACCAGCCATCATAGAAACTTTACACAAATCTTCTACTATCCAACCAATCCAACTGAACCACATACCAATAGACCACTTTGACATTTAGAAAAAGAGTCTGGGGAGAGCAATATTTTTCTGGTAAATGGCGGAGACAAATCTTGTAAATGGCTGCTACAGCGCTTTAACGAATGATAAAGTGAACTCATATTGTGAAGCTTAGTTTATCATTCGTTAAAGCCCCGTGGCAGCCATTTACCAGATTTGTGTCCCCTTTTTACCAGACAAAATATTGCTCTCCCCAGACCCCGTTCTAAATGTCACAATGGTNGAGCTCTGGTGGAAGTGGTGATCAAGATAACAGTGACAAAAGACACAACGGAGACAAAAACCACCAGCCATCATAGAAACTTTACACAAATCTTCTACTATCCAACCAATCCAACTGAACCACATACCAATAGACCACTTTGACATTTAGAAAAAGAGTCTGGGGAGAGCAATATTTTTCTGGTAAATGGCGGAGACAAATCTTGTAAATGGCTGCTACAGCGCTTTAACGAATGATAAAGTGAACTCATATTGTGGAGCTTAGTTTATCATTCGTTAAAGCCCCGTGGCAGCCATTTACCAGATTTGTGTCCACTTTTTACCAGAAAAAATATTGCTCTCCCCAGACCCCGTTCTAAATGTCAAAATGGTATATTGTCTTTAAGGTATATAAGGCAATCCTCGACAGTTTTCTGCACTGCTCGTAGCTTTTGCTACATGGCTAGGCTCAATATGAACGTAAGCAAAAAAGAGCGGGAAAATACGTTGAATTTTCATCACGTGACCCATCCGTGTGTGCCTTTAAGAATTAACAAAAGGAGTTTACGAAAACACGACGGCAACTGCAAATGCAACGCGATGTAGCTTTAGTTTCAGAATTTCGGCTTCAATAGATTCCTTGTTTTTGTGCGAATTTGCTTCCCTTGAGAGACAATGAAGTTGCCCCTTTCAGTTGCACAGCTTGAAAATCTCATTTCTGACCTCCTGTACCTCAGATCTAGGCATCCGAAGTTAAACTCACTCGTTTGAAATGTTTGTTTTCAAAGAAGGAATACAAGATGACGTTCTGGCTGGCATTGCCACCCTGGTTTCGTAACATCTCTATTGTACACCCCGTCAAAAAGTTACCCCCTTAAAAGAATAGTTCCAATTCTACCTGGCGAAATTAACTGTGAAACACAACGTGACTTTTTCGAAAAGTATTTGTGTTTGAAATATTTTGATACAGTAACAGCACTTTTGCGAGAATATACATCAAAAAGAGTTTGTAGATTATTCGAAATGAGGTCAAACTTTCAAAACAGATTAACGACAGACGGTTGAAGAGAAAGCAATGGGCGTCTCCAATTCTCACTTGTGATCAATTAAGCTTTTCAGCACATTACACTTTTACACTTACATGTTTTACACATCACTGAAAGTATTTAAACTTTGAAAATGAGTAAGGCAATGGCGGTCTGGCCAATGGGCCTTCAAAATCTGATTAAAACGTATTCTTTTCAGTCAACAGGGCCCCTTGTCTACCCGAAGTAGAGATGACTTCTAGTTCAAACCTTTAATTCAAACAAATTTTAGTTGATTTTTTAAGCTAAACACGAGCTTCCACCAAAAGAGAGATACACAATGTCCTTTGGGACGAGTTCATTGTGAATGATCCCCTAACGTTTCTATGTTATACAATGCAACGTCATATTTTAGGCAACACAAATTAGGGCTGGGGCAGTTACATACATCAATTACCGGTAAACAGCAGTGACGTGTATGCTCTTAATTACAGGAAATAATTCCTGATAACGGGCATCTGCCCTGTGTTACAGTCTGCTGTGAGAAAGAAACAGATTTATCTGTTCTGTTATATTCATTCTCTGCAGAGGTGAAATAGCGCCGGTAAATTCATTCAAGAACTTCAAAACACAAGTTCCATCAGCCCGGGTTTTGGTCTCTCTGTTTCAATAGACAATAACGCTAAAGATGGCGGCCGCGCAAAGCATGCCTGTAAAAAGCTCCCTGACGACCACCTAACGACATAAAAATTTGGGTCTGCCGTTTCGACTAGCCAGCTATGGTAAAGTTCGGAACAAGTAATCAATGTAAACAAATAGGAAAATTTTGTAATTCAAACGCGAATCTTTAATAAAAATTTCTATTCGAATCAAAACTTTACTTTTTCTGATTTGGAAAGGTTTCCTTTCGAACCATATTGCATTCGAATTCAAGGTCGATTCGAATTCAACCTAGCTAGTCGAAACGGCAGACCGAAATTTGTACGTCGTTAGGTGGCCGTCAGGGAGCTTTTTACCAGCATGCTTTGCATCAAAACACAACAGAGCCTTTGGAGCCACCATCTTTAGCGTTATTGTCTATCACAAGGCGTTATTCGTCAAAATATTGCCTCTGATTTGAACCAACAAGTTGGGGCCGTGGGTTGCCTTTAAGAAAAGTAAGATTTAAGATTAGGACTTTCCCTGCAGACAAACCCCTTGAATCACTGGACCTTTACAAGAACTCATGAAAATTGAATAAATTGAAAAGCTATGTTGCACTTACCGAGAATCATCACACTGACGTAATGGAGAAGGATCTTTGTTGGAAAGTGGAAGGTAATCAAAGAATTCGCGAAGTCTGGAAATAAATAGAAAGACACGATGAAAATCAGTTCAAATTCACTGTATTATCAGGCCTCCTTAAAAGTATTCTGTGCCTGCGAGCAAATAGTTACGAAAAATGCACCTGCAATCAAACCTTTCTGAGTATAGTAAAGGGGCCAACAAGTAATGTGTAATGATATTTTGTGCCTGCGAGCGGTGCTCGCGCGCTCGCAAACATTAATGAGGTCTGTGTATTATGCTACAGATCTACCTTGGAATATTTAAAGATCAAAATAACTTTACAGGTTTCTAGATAGCCAAAGGGTTATTGTCATTTGCATTTCTTAAAATGAAAAGATAGGTGACCCACAAAAGTATCAGCGAATTAGATTCTAAATGTTATGCTACACTAAAAACCCGCATATTAGAACGACACTTTTCTGAATCTTTCGGCTAAAATTTTGGAGGAAACTTTTATGAACTCTATAAAAACTGTATTACAAGTGGAAAAGATGAATCAAAGTGCTAGATGCCCAAAGCATGTAATATATATTGTCTTTGCATAGCAATGTGCAATGTGATATGCATTCTTGTTACATTTTATACTCCAGAATTGGGGACCTTTGTTAGGCCAAACTCAAAACGCGGTGGTTTTTGTGTGCAGGTTTCACTGCATGAACCGACTTTTAATAGGTCTTTCAGTGAGAAAGCATCGTAAGAATATACATGGAGGGCCGCATAAAAATTAGTTATTCGGCCCAACAGTAATCCTGAAAATTAAGTAAATGAAAAAGAAATTAAAGGGAAGAAAGGAGAAACAATACTTACGATGACAATGCTTCAACGTCATTATCGAATGCTCCAGAGGCACACCCTGTCAATTAAAAATTATACAAAGTGAATACTGACTGAGCCAAAACATGTACCACCTGTTTGAAAAATCATCATGCAAAATCCATCAAACAAATTTGAAAACTTCAAACTCCAGTAGTTGGCTGATGCTGTAGCCTAATTTTTAGAATTGTTTATCTAATTTTAAATGCTTAGGGACTGTTTATATGAGGAAAAACACCTCACCTGCCAGACCCGGGGCTGACAGGCGAAATTCCAACTTCCCATAGAATGTTGCGTAGTTTTCAAAACGCATTTATATGAGGAACGCAACACCACCGGTATAGTGAGATCTCACCTCACCAGAGGTGAAATCTCACCTAGGTGAGGTGAAATTTTTACATATAAACGAAACACCACCGGTACTGTGAGATGAATTGGTTTATTCGTTGATTCTTATTGGTTAATTCGTTCTGATTTCACGGAAGCGAGACTTTACCCCATCTCGCGTCTCAGCCACAGGGACTGACAGGTGTGAGGTGAAAATTCCATATAAACAGTGGCTGAAATTTACGTCGCCTGTCAGCCCCGGATCTGGCAGGTGAGATTTTTTTCCTCGTATTAACAGGCCCTTCAATACTTAAAAAGATTACATTTAGTCAGTGCCGTATAATCATGATAATGTATGATAATGTATGATAATGTATGACAGTAACCTGATTTTGTTGTATGCACTTTAGCTCCTCCAAGTTCTTCCTGGGTGACATCTTCTCCAGTCACAGTCTGAAATGATATACAAAATACCTTTGACATACAAAATACCTTAGATACCACACTAGATTATTTAGCCAAAGTTACTTATGAGATAGCATAGCTAGCCTTTTAATTTCCTGAATTTAATCATTCAGTGGCGTAACGCAGTTTAGGGCACCTTAGTTCGATAACTAAGGGCCCCCAACCAAAAGAGGCCTCGAAGAGCCCCAAAGAACTTCTACCTCTATGATATGAATCATAGTTTGTTTAGGAGATGGTTGTTGACACCACATTCACACGTGGATTCCTGTGCCTCCACAATCAGTCTCTTCCACGTAAGCTGCGTTTTCTGAGGTTCTAAAGTGCCTGATCATATAAATTTTCTGGGGTGCCCCCAAACTCCCTTTAAACCTCGCTTTGCTCGTAGCCCCTATGACGTGACAGCTTCACGGTTATTGCATGATGGTCCCCATCTCGCAAAATAATTAAGGGCCCCGAGTGTTTCCGTTACGCCACTGTAATTATTACTGCCTTATACGGTATTTTCTGTCTGAAAATTAGGTGAAAAAAATCGAAAAGGTCCAAGAACTGGCTCTTAGATTTCTTGTTGCTACGACTTGAGATGAAAATTTGTCTCTATTCTATCGTCCTCTGCCCTTTTTTCCTTATGTCACTACAGGCGGTGGTCATTAACTGCCTGTCTCTTACAGATCTTAACGTCACAATTTCATTTATCGTCACCAAGTGGCAAGAACTTTAAATGAAAGTTAGTCTGCATTCCTCTGGCCCTATTTCCTTATATAATTACAGTTACTGGAAGATATGGTAACTCTTTCTTCCTACAAGAGAGACGGTGGTTATAAATTGCCTGTTTCTTACAGATCTTAATATTACAATTTTAATCATCGTCACAAAGTGGCAAAGACTTTACGCGAAAGTTAGGCTGTCTTCCTCTGGCACTTTTCCATCTATCCTGAGTCCAGTTACTGCAAGATTTGGCGACTCTTTCTTTCGCCGTGGATCTCCATAATTGTCTGTTTTTACAAATCTTGTTATTACAATCAGAGCACAGTTATTATCAAAAGTTGAGTGCAAGTTCGTCTAAGTCGTCCACTAGCCATTTTTGCCTGTCCTTCAAGTCAATCAAACTGTTCTGATTGTTCTGTTCTAACGACATCACCAAGAAAATTCTGACTGTCTTCTCCAGATGATCCCTAAGACTTTCGTTCCAATCCCTACTCTTGCTAACACTTCCTCGTCTATTGGTGACCTTCCCAGTGCTGCACCAAGCATATACTTGCTACATTCATCGCAGTTTCGCCTCCCCCCTCCCCCCCCCCACCTGAACTGATAAACAGCTGTCTCGTTGAAATACAAACACCCTTACCTTTACAACATCCGGGCCAGTGATAAATAAGTATGAAGTATCCTAAAAAATACAATCAAAGTGTTCATTTAGTCATGAATATTTCATAAGCCAAAATATTTCATTTGATAAAAAAGATATTAGGCTTACCTATAAACTTGAAATGAGTCAAAGTTTCGAAAAAAGTATCCCCCTTAAATAGATATCGTCTCAATGGTCCTTCAAGAGTTAACACATGTGAAATAAAATGATGATTGAAGAAGGGTAGCATTTTTTCAAATGATTTAAAGGGAAGGGAAACTGAGTTACCACTACAATAGGCTAAAGAAAACACCGACACACCTATTGTTTCTTTGGCTACATAATGAAACGGCATGTGTCAAAATTATCAAATACAACAGACTATATTTTTAACGTGGCCCGGCCCAGCTTTTAACTATGTCGATTCCCTTTAAGCAAAGATAAAGTTGTACCTGAACCATAAATGTGAAATCCGTAATGGCAGGGGAATAGACAGCTCCACCAGCGCATGGTCCCATGATTAGCGAAATCTGTGGAACGACTCCTGATGCCAGGGTATTTCTCTGCAATGATAAAGGAAAGACGTGTGATATCCTATAATAAGGGAACAATGTTTCGAAATAATGAAAATGAGTTTTTGCAAATTGTCAAAAACTTACCAGGCGCGCCAAAAAAAATTCCACATTTTTGAAAATTCGTTATACAGAGAATACTTGATAAATTGGAATGAATCAAACTTTGGCTGATTAGCAGAAAGGCTAAAATATTTTTGTGATCTTTTTTCATGTTCTGAGCTTGGAAATATAGGTAAAATTACATTTCTGAAAATTCCATTACTTCGCTCTGCGTGAAAAAGGCCTAAATCACTTGATAAGACTGTATGGAATCTGCTCATTTACAGCAACATGCAAACACATTTCATTTTCATCAATGGTTAAAAAAGATTTCTACAATGGCATTAGATCATCATCATCATATATGTACTGCTTTTATAAACATTCGATTCTTAACTCTTGAAGGGGATGAAATGTGTTAGAGTGAGGAGATTGTTTATAATTTGATAGAGGGTTTAGGCCTCTATTCTCGCATTTCGAAGAAACAGATTTTCATAAATTAACTCTTACCTTAATTTTCAATGCTCAGAAAAATAGAAGAAAAATCACACAAAAATACTTTAGCCTTTTGGCTATCAACCAAACTTTGATTCAATCCAATTTATCAAGTATTCTGCATATAACGAATCTCCAATCGTGTGCCAAGTCCTTTTCGATATAACTCATGCACAAACTTCTGATTAGGAAAGGTACCGCGGTACTACACTCTCTTTTCCTACCAGGTGCACCAAAGTAAAGTACCCATTTTTGCCAGGCCATGATAAATCATACTCTAAGGAAGGTCGATTTTAACGATTGATGATTTTAACGATTAATGATTTAATCGCTTGTCTTTAATCTTTAATTTGTTGTCGATCTTTTTTCACAGTTATTTGCGATTCCATGAAAATTATTACTTTGGAAATAGCCTAATACTCCATTCAAACTTGCAAGTTAAACCAGCTTAAAGTAAACCAGGTTATCGAATGGAGCCTTCTAATTGGTCAGTCCAAGAAAGCGAATGCAGTTGATTGGTTGAAATTTAACCTGGTTCAGATAGTTGTGTTAGTGCGAATGTGGTATAAATTAATCGAAAACGTCGATCAGATTATATCCTCACATATAAATAAAATCATTTAAGAATTAGTATCAAGAATTACCTGAAATATATGGGCATAGCCAGCAAGCGATTCAATACCCTCCTGAATTCTAGCACCACCAGAATCGTTCAAACCAATTATAGGTGCTCCAACTTTTATGGCTTTGTCCATAATCTACATGAGAAAGAGACAACTAAGTAAGACTTTTACTATGGATATTGCGAGGAACTGTTTGTTTAGTACCACTCAGATGACTGCTTTCATTCTGAAATAAATACCCCACAGGTTGCTTATTTCTTCGAATTTACCACTTGCTCTGTTGCTGCACATGAAATGAACAACAATCATCAGTCCATGCACAAAAGCTCATTTTCTATTTCAATATAATGGGTGAAAAACGTATAGGCCTTGCTAAAACATCCATTCAAGAAAAATCCTCCAAGTTTGATGTACTATGGCTCATTTTACAGCAGAAAGACTAACTTAGATTTTAAAACTTATTTCACGAAAATCGGTCATATTGTTCGTTCTGGAGTTATTGGCACTTTTAGTTGGAAGCTGTTTTTTGAAGAGCTTGAAGAAGGACTAGAAACAACATCCAAATTTTGCAAGCCATCATGGCGATTGCACCAGAATCTTCTAGGCTGCAAAGTCAGTGGATTACAACACAGCGGCGCCACAACACCCAGTGGTTAGCGCTCTCGCCTTCTTTGAGGAAGGTTGTGAGTTTGAGCCCTTGGCTGGCCGCCTGGGGTAGTGCCATACCTAGTTTGGTATGCTTCTCTCTTTGGAGAAAAGCTTAAAGTCCTTGGGATGAGTTCTCAGTAGGGGTGGTCTGGTTGGCTTCGGCAATGGGCCCCTTGTGTGTCTTTTGGCCAGACGATATACTAAAAAAGCCATGCAAAAATATGAGGGACACATTTGCATAATTTGTTTCCACCCCAGAGGCTGTCTATGCTCATTGTCACAGTTCATAACCTAAAATTAGAGAAGATTTGATCAACATACAGGAGCCCTTCATCCTGCATTTAAAAAAAGGCTTTGTAACAAAATTGCTGAAAACTCTAGAACGAAATGAGCTATTCATTTTAGAGAAAGAAATATTAACATCAAGTTAGCCTTTTCACTATAATATGGAATATAGTAAGATAAACTTGGTGGATTATTTGCAAGTATGCAGTTTGTCAAACGCCGATACTTGTTTGACTCACCTGGTACTTGTTTAACAGTCACCTTGAAAAATGGAATAAATATTTTGCAGACATATTTTCATCAAACGTTGATCAAATTCTCCACTTCATGCACATGATTGTCTTTCTTCGCACAATTTTAAATTTTGAAAACTTTTCTCTGCTTGATAACAACATTGCCAAAATGACAGCATCCTTTTTCAACGAACAATACCTGACAGTACAGGCCTTGCGCACATTAACATGACAAGAATTCTTCATATTTTGATAAGAATTCTTGAGTGGTATGAAAGACTGTAAACATTTGTAAACAAGAATTCTTAAGAACTTAAGAATTCTTAGGCAGGAAAACAGTGTTAATATGCGAAAGGTCTGTATTGTTATTTAGGGCAGATCAAACAATATCGACATTGCCTCACCTTGCAAATCTTTTCTGCATGCACCATTGATAAGCTACCACCAAATACAGTAAAATCCTGGAAAAAGATCAAAAGTGAGGAAGAAATTTCTTGATTGCAAATTACAAGACAAATTGTTCTCTCCATTGAGATCTTTATTGGCTGCACATGTCATTGTTGTGTTGTGTGATAAGAAAAGGAAGATTTCCTTTTTTCAAAGAATTGTGAAGGAATTTTTTTTGTCTCATTTCCTTAAATCTGTTTTCTAACAACTTCATATGGTCAGAAAATGGCAGAAAGTGGTGACCATCCAAGTTAAATTTTCTCAGATATAACACAATATAAACATTGTTTCAATCGCCTTTACTGTTCCAGGTAATTTCCTGGACGTATTTGATCAAAAAAGGAAACTTTTTCATGACTCAGCTCACACTCTTTTTGAGCCATCTGGCAGGAGATTCAACCTTAACAACAAACCTGACTGAAAACAAAGACTGTCCTTCCATTGATCTTTCCATAGCCTGTCACAACACTGTCTCCAATATACTACAAAATAAAACAAAACAAAATTAAACCATATAGAGCGGGCTCACCCCAATCAAGCACCTAAAGAATTTGTCATTCTTGCAACTGCCTAGCTCAAATTCACAATATAAAGGGTTTGGGCGTAGAAAACCTGCAAAAATATTTTGCTGATATACCATTGGGTTATCTTCTACTGTACCTTATTTTTGCTGACTTACCTTTTTGTCCAAAAGATTAAAATTGTATCATAAAAATATTTCTTTAGCAAATAACTTGAATCTCCAACGTTTGACAAACGTTTGACTATTTAGACAAACAATTTTCCAACAGACCTTTTGTATCTTTGCCTTCATTTGAAGCCCACTGACAGCTTTTCAAAGAATAATGATACTAACCTTCTCATTTTCCATTCCAAAATCTGTGCAATTGTGTTCCATAAACATGTCATATTCCACAAATGAATCTTCATCTAGCAGCAAACTTAGTCTTTCCCTTGCTGTCAGTTTGCCCTGTCAAGAAAGACAACAGAATATATTAAATGAATGTTTCCTCCATATTTTGCTTATAAATTTGAATTCCGGATCTTGAATTAGGGTGTTTCATTTTGAATCTTGATTTTCAGATCTTGAATTAGGGTGCATCATCTTGAATTCCGGATCTTGACTTAGTTTGTTTCATTTTGAATCTTGAATTTTGGATCTTGAATCTTGAATTAGGAAGTCCCTATAAATTCAGGATATTGGATGGGGCACAGTACAGCAAGATTTTACAAAACAAGAACATACATTTTTTACTAGTGTCATCAAAATAGTCAATCCTGTCAATTAGAAAATTTCAGGATCCTTCTCTGGATTATTTTTGGTTAATGTATACAACATTCAGTTAGGTCCTTTTATTTCAAGCTCAAAATGTGAGTGAGATGGTTGGTTGAAGTTTTTAACCAGATATCTTTTTTGCAAATTTTCCATTCTGCTATCCTAAAATTACTTTAAACTCCTTATTTTCTTTATTAATTTTACCTTTCTCCTATTGATAGTTTAATAAGTATAATCTATCTATCTATCTATCTACCATGTCCATATGATGCAAACTTCAACGGTTTGAAGATTATTGCATATAACAAAAAAAAACGTGTTAACAAAGTGTTTGTCCAGTCTTCTGCAGAGTATGGCAGTTCTCAACCCAGACTAGAAAGTTTGCTGTGCGCGGCCAATTTTTCTGCCGCGCCGCGAAATTTTTGTAAAACAACAAAAGGAAACAATACGCCTATTGTTTAGCAACACAAATATAGCTGCGCAAACGATTTAAATGAAGCAAAGATCGTCCGCGCATTCTGCAAACTTTCCAATCTGGTTCTCAATGAGATCTCGTGCAGGCAGACCAATGAAGCAGTGGCGTGCTTGTGTGCAAGCAAGGTCTTTGATTCCTTTGTTTTCAAATTAGTGAACAAAAGATCTCGTTCAAAATCGGCGTGCACATAAAATTTTTGTAAAAATTCTTGTGTGTGCAGTTGCCACACCTTGCCACACTCTTCTCTAGACTACTTACTGGTTGTGTGAATGTTTATGGTTGCAAAAACCATCTCGGAAAATGTGCATTTTAGTTGCTACATTGCTTATTTTCAACTCATTATTAATTATTAAAACTGCCAACCCCCATCTGATATCTGATGTATTTAGCATGACCTAGCCAGATATTATTTAGGCCTATCCATCCAGACCAGACTGCAGAGTAGGGCAGTTTCCAACGAGATCTCGGAGGTGCAAGAGCAAAATTTCAAGTGTGCAAGTGTGCACTTTGGTATAAGTGTGCACTTCAAGTGTGCACACAAATTTTGAGCTTAACCTAAGGCGACTGTCTCAAAAATGTTTGGTTAGTGTCATTTTGATTGCAAATTATCGGTCGGTCGGTCGGCAATATGATCAAATCTAAATTTTTCTCAAATTTTTTAAGTTCGGACAATGTATTATTGAATACAAAAACACAATAACTGAAAATCTTCGTTGTTCTTTTCCTATATAAAATTTAGACGCCCGATCCAAAATTCTGTTTTTTTTTTCATTTTTAAAAGACGGTCGGTCGGACGACACTAACCAAACATTTTTGAGACGGTCGCCTAATACCAATACTTCACCAATACATCAACAAGATTGACCATTTATTTACAGATCGAAACTATGCTAATAATACCAATACAAACGCAAAAATGGAAAAAAGAAAATGTACACGATTGATATTTCTTATTTTGTTATTAAACAGACACAAAAATTTTTCAATTCATCCCCCCTTCTTTGGGCCCTTTTGAGGAAACCAAATTCTTCATTTGCTCCGAACAATAGGGCCACACCCATGCCACGCCCACACCCTGCCACACCCATTTCCAGGTGTGCAGTGACATTTTAGGAAAAATATCTCGGGTGTGCACTTGCCATACTCTGCAGTCTGGCATCCAGATACCCACCTTCTTGTGTTGATTGTCAATTCTTCTCTGTCCACCTCCAAGTTTGGCCAAGGATCTCTTCTGTTCCACGTAATCTGTAATGGTAAGTGCATCATCATAGCTCACCCGTGCAGTACAGAATTTCGCTGAACTTAATCGTAAGGCACCACGATGAACACAGCTGGCATAATTATTGAAATTGTAGGCCAAGTTGTTGAAGCGTCTGAGAAAAGTCGCCATCTTGTCTGAGGACACCACACAAGTTAACAGCCTCGAGTTGAAAAAGAACAGGTCTTGCTCCTCCCCAGCGCTGTTGTTTTCAGGCTGCTCAATATAAATTGTTCTCAAAATTCCAAATTGTTTCCAAATTATATCTTGCTTTCATTGCCACTTCCAAGTTCGTTTATTAAATTTAGATAAAAAATGTTTAACCATTGTTTTCTCTTATCTAAATTAATTTCTTTTCGAATTTTCAAATTTTTCTGAGAATTGAAAAGGTTCGCTTAGTAATTTGACTGCCACAAATAACGTCAAATAGTTCAATAAAGCCAAATGCAAATTGACAGTAAAGGCAATGGAAAGCCCTTACAGCATCTCAAACCAGCAAGGATCCTGCATATCTTCTACAACTCTTTATGTAAAATGTATAGTAGGAAAATTAATTCTGCATCAAAAGTTTTTCTGTGGAAACTCAGGTTCAATTACTCACTGTCATTTTCATTTACGAGTTTTGTATCCTGTCACTTAATCACTTAAAGAAGTGTTCCCACTTTGTGCTTTTTCATGTACGTTAACATATTTGTCTATGCAGTAAGTGTATACAAGCTCTGGTAGGGGAGTGCAAAAATTTTCACTGTAAAGAGGCCTCACAGTTCAGTGTCAATATTGAATATCAATAAAAGGGGAGTGTCCATTTATTACCCATGATGACAAAAGAAAGGTACACAACATGAATATATATTCCAAAGTCCATGCTACCTTGTTAAATGTACATTACAGTGTTAACTAAATAAGATAAAAATACAATTGCTGAATTAAGTAGTAACTTCAACGTCAGCACTGTGATTGTTTTCTGCTGTCTTGTTCTCACTCTTGAATCCAAAAGAGGCCCATGCCCCATCCGATCGTGATAAATTGGGGTTGGAACAAAACCTACATTTACAGCTTACACAGGGCACCCCAGCAGCAAAGCAAACACAGCGTCTATGATTACAAATGTCCGAGAAATATTTAACACTTGAGGAGGTCCCACATGAACATTTATATTTGTTTTTCCTGATCAAATTCGGTTTCCTGTGACCATTTTCACCACTGTGTTTTTCATTCCCTTCTTTATGCTCATCACAGCATGTAGTGTGCTTTGAAATACCAGAATTTGATCTCCTTGAGTGCTTATGCGTGATTTCATCTGATGAGTTTTGACTGCTATGAAAAACATCATCTGCGTCAGATTTACAACTGTCACCATTTTTTATATTTGCGAACATTGGTTCACAATCCGCGTCATTTTTGCTAATTCTCCCCCGTTTTGATTTATCTGGGGATTTAAAGATTATTTCATCAGACAGATCAACTGGTTCAAGTTTCCTTTTTCCTTGTTTTTTATCTACTGTTCTGTTGACATCCTTTTCATGAAGGTGCATTTCATGGATAAATCCATTGACAACATGTTCTGATCTTCTACCATTTTCCAAATGTTTTGGACTCTCATCACTTATGTTCAATTTAGATTCATCATCTGAAAGCTTTGAAACTAGTTTAAAATGTGATGAGTTCTTTTCCTTCTTCATAAACAGCTTTGGGATCATCATTTTCTCTTCAGTTTTAAATTCTGTATTTTCTTCATGAGGTATTTTAATGTTTGCATCTAAAATGACTTCATCTGCATTTTCAGTGATGAGTGGACTTTCTGAAATCAAATCATTGCTCAAAGGCTCTTTTTTTAGTTCATTATCGTGCAAAAGTCTACCATCTTTAGATCCGCCATCTTTGAGAAATCCGCCATCTTGATCGGCTTTGTTTCCGTAAGGAAGATGGACGTCATCCTTCTGCGATTGATTTGAGGACGAGCAACTCTCAGCCGCCTCATGCCTAATTGAATCAATAGGGTGTACCTCAACCTCGGCGCCTTTATTTTCAAATAAAACCACGCCTTCGCTGACTAAGTCCCAAATCCGATCGATTCTTTCGCTGCATTTATTTGTGAGCCCAGCGACGCGGTGACCCTCCAAAATCTCACACACTTTCGCATAACATCTCATGACCGAGGCGGTTTGTTTGTCTTCTTCAAGTTCGTCCGGATTTTTACAGTGACGACAACCTCCGAATAAACCCTTTTTACTTTCCTTACAACTTCTGCAAATTATATGAGTGCAGCCATTTGAGGTACAAGGATCTGTACAAATTTGCCTGCAAATACGGCATTGAAGATTCTGCCGGAGTCTCCTCAGTTTCCGCGCCGTCTCTTCCCAAGCTTCGTCATTCGAGTCGTCAAGATGCGAGTTGGATTCTAGCAAATTTCGGCACACCGTCACGTATAAAGAAAGTGCCGCCATGTTCAACATAATTTCTTCTTTTTCTTAGGCAACAACAAATTACCAACACTCCATCTTTTCTGGCAGTAAAGAAGCGAGAAAAACATCAACAATGTCCGCCTTTGCCAAACGGAGTCTCATTATTTCATAGGCCTCAGCGTGGGAATTCATCACGTGACTTTTGCAAAACAAAAGGAAACGCATTTCGAAACGATCTTATTGTTTGCAATTTGGCGCGCTTTTCAAAACAACATGTTTGTCAACAAAGAAGCCTGGGTTCAAAACAAGTGCTCATTCTTTGAAAAGTGGAGAAAGAAAAATTGGGGAAAGGAAAATAGGAAAGGGAGTACCCTGGGTACCAGAACCTCGAAAAAATTCAATAGGGAAATTAAAATTGGGGACAAATCGAGAAAGAAAAAATTCCCTCTTTATTTATTTCTTTTATTATTTATTATTTTTTGTTGAATCTGGTACCCAGGGTAGAAAGGGAGGAGAGGTTGTAAGAGGAAAACCTTTTTTATTTTATTTTTGTATTATCATCTTCGCTCTGGTACCCAAAATATAAGTCCTAATTGAATCTAAGAGGAATTTAAGGGCGGAACTCGTTTCAGATTGTGGAGACATCAATTTTATATTACCTCAAAACCTGTTTCCTCCTGGTTTCATATCTGTAATACAACTTATCTTGAATTGTATAATTTTGGAAGTATATCTCAAAAATTGAAAACTAACTTCCCCAACTGCCCTATACATAAAAGACAGACTTTAATCGACGTAGAAATCAAGCAAAAAACTTTTTAATGACTATATCCCATTACAGTATTTCAAATATGTATTAGTTTTACAGAAAATTTTAAGATCAAGGTTGACAAACTTGATTTACTACAAAAGATAAATGTTTGAGGTTATGCATTGAAGTCTCTCAATTCTGTGTTCTTATAGAATCAGATGGTCCAACTCATTCATCTTCAGCCCTGCTTGCTTTCGAAGAATCTGCACTTGCTTGAGCTCATACAAAACGCGTGAAACGGCCATCTTAGATTCTTCGTCCAAATGGTTGAAATTGAAACATCCCATGTTGAAACTCTTCTTGATAATGTGGAACAACTTCACTTCGAGTTTTATACATCCTCCAATGTGCTCTTTCCATGTGATGTTGTAGAAGTCCAAGCAAATGCTGGCATACTTTGTCAGGTGTGGAACGCCAAAGCAGATCGGTGGAGGATTTCGAACTAAAAACAAAGAGATCTATTTTACTTTTGTTTATCACTCGTAGTGCAGCGTTCATAGGGTTTCTACTTAAAAAAATTCTAGTTTACTGTATGTAAATATGGGAAAGCCATTTCCATGAAATTATCGATCCACTTGAACCAAAAGAGAGAAAACCTATTTGAAAAACCATACTGGATTGAACAAACACAATACCAGCGCACAAACAAGTTACGGCACACGACCTTTCTATACTTTCCTGATGCCCTAAACACTCATTTTATATAAGAAACTTCACCCTGAGCTTTGTAATAGGGCTTTTTTTTATTTTTAGCACAATTTCTGTATAATAAAAGTTTCTTCTAGAGTTTCTTAATTTTTTGCAAAATTAAATTTCATGTTTCATTGAGTACTTTGAGCTCAACAATTTACGAGAAAAAACTTAGCCGTAAACAAATACAAAAAATCATCGCTTTCCTTTTTATTCGGGCTGGACATACAATTTTTGTTTAGAAACAATCTGTAGCTTTTAACCTTACAGAGACTGAGACTGAAACAAAAATAAATGGTTGATTTTAAAATTAACATTTGATAGCTTCTAGTAGAGTTTCTTAAGTTCAAGTTGAGTGTACCATTCTTGTTGTTAATTGTAGAGCTCCCAATCTCTGTGGAGATATAGCCAGCATGTTTTCTCCCGTTGAAAAAACTTAAAGTCCTTGGGTTGCAGTACTAGCAGGGGGTACTCACGCAGCTCAGCTGCTACCATTTTTTATTTTGCAACTTCGAGCATGGGCGTTAAGAAACGTGGTAGTTATTCCTGCAACTGTTTTTTCCTCACTGTGTCCCTATGCCCGTTCCTCCCTGTGTCCCTATGCCCATGAAGGCTGTTGTTGTTACAGTCACCCAAATCAGAAGACAGGGATACAAGAAAAACCAGGCACAACAACAACAACAACCTTCACGGCCATAGGGACACAGGGAGGAATGGGTATAGGGACAGAGTGAGGAAAAAGCAGTTGTTAGCATATGATATAGTACGGAGCTGCTTGAAGTAGTACAATCCACCCACTATACCTGATATTTCTGTTTGGTATACAATTCTTCCATTGAGCATAAAAGCGATGCCCAGGCCCTAAAATGAATACAAGAATCAATATGGAGTATTTCAAGAATAGGCAGGATGATTTACTCATTACATAAGTCTCAGTATCGCTCATTGAATTGGATGGTTAACACTCAAACTGATGAGAGAAAATAAAAAATCAGATTGAAAATATTGAACGAATACAAGGAATCACGTTGTAAGTCTAAAGTGGCTTCAGTTCTTTTGAAATTATGAGCAATAACTTTTTGCCTCGAAGCCAGCACAACTGTTTTTCCCGGATATCAACAAAGTCGCAGTATTTCAAAATACTTTCAACTAAAATAAGTTTCTAAAGCTTCAAGTATCAAGCTTTGCAAATCAACTGATACTTCCCTGTTTCGTCTCGATTCTAGACGGAACTGGGATAAAAGCCAGGTTAATTTTTTTATGCTTGGCATCAAAAGCAAGTCTAACGCATGTTTACTGCAGCATACCACGACTTGCAGATTCACTAAGAATAGGTTAGGATTTTGAGATTTTGATCAAAAGAGTTTGAAAGAAAATGCTATCACTATTTTTCAAAATTCATTTATGAATATAAGCATAGTCAATGTGATATAAGGCCATATAAGTGAACCTGGGTACCAAGGCCAACATAGAACGCAAGGTTGGTTCTGGCATCCAGGGTAGATAAATCGGTCTATGTGTACCAATCCCACCAAACTTTGTCACCACGGCAAGAAATGACCAAGTTTCCCCATAGTGTTTTATGGGTAAATTCTTGGGAAATGTCCCGTTTCCAATGATTTCCCTACTTGGAAACGTGTCGGAAATGTACAATTTCCAAACCTGGAAACCATTGGGAAACGGGAATTTAGTTTTTCCCATGTTTTCCAAACATGAAACGCAAGATTTCCAGTGACGGTAAACGTCGAATGTTATCGGTAAANCACTATGTCAAACAAATTCAAAAGATCCAATTGTCTCTGGCACAAAAAGATACTAGAGACAAGGGCAGAAAAGGTCTAAATTTGCATTTTTGTCGCTTTTACGCATTGTGGTTGGCCTAATGCTTGCAGATGCGTATCTTATTTCTTAGCTAATCAAGATTTGATGCCTGTGCTGAAGAAAGAAGATTTTAAAAAAAAATTCAAAGAAGAATGAAGATTTATTGTTGCTGTCATACCTGTTTCGTGCCATTTAAAAACATCCAGATGCACACAACAAGTGCAAGAATGTTTCACACAGGAGCAACCATTAGTACCATCATCTTGTGCAATAGTCTTTCGGATATCAGCTGCATTTTCGTCATCATAGATAACAAATGAATCCTGACCTGAAGCAAATCAAATATTTTCCGTTTAAAAATGCAATTTTGGTGTGGAAGCCATGGGCACAAATAGCAAGCACGGAGGGGAGCTATTATCTGAATACTTCGCAAAGCAGTAGCAACCAGGAATTACCATACACCCATTATAACAAGGAGGAGCGTAGCTGCCCTGTACTTTAGTCAGACTTGGAAGTTTTCTGATCAATTTTAAAATACGCATAGCATCATTTCAAATAAGAGATATTTTGTTCAACTCATATTTCCTAACTTCTGTCCCTTTGTCAAGGAGATGAAGTGGTAGACTCTTACTTTGTCTCTTTTCGCAGAGTTTAGGAAATATTCGGTTGACAAAATATTCGTGATAATGGTACTACGAAGCTTTAAACGCCCTTTTTGGCGCACCTTGTTCTGTATGAAAATGCATGCTCTATGTGTTCATGTAGTATGGGTGTGTACAGTTGCCCTGGGTGTATGCTTTTTCAAATACTTGACATAACCTTTTCTAAGAAGTAGTCCATTAGCTGTGCAGAAGTAGAAGTAGAAAGCAGGTTTCCACGAGAAAACCGGGGTACATCGAACCTAGCAGACCACTTTCGAAGGCTTCCTCACTGCCAATTTTGTGAGTCCGACCGGCCATGGTCGACGCAGGTCGAACTTTCCTTTTCTTTATTGATACTCAATGCTAATTCTCTCTAGCACATCTTGTGCCTATTGAAGTTCTAAGCACCCCGTAGGCTTAGGCTCAGGGGGACCACTTCTTTTTTTCCTTTGTGAGGCAAAATTTTCTTCCTTTCCAGACTGAAAGATGATCATATATTATCCTTTTTTCTCATGACAATGCTTGGAGGTGTAAGAGTCCGATTTCAGTGCTGAGAAGGGAATATGGATGTAGCATTGGCAATTGCAGAATGGTCTTAAAGGAGGAAGTGAAATATTTGATTGCAGGCAAAGCATAAAAACAACTTCTGCGTACAGGGGCAACGAGGAGATTTATTTGTTCCTGTTCCTTCTACGCACACGCCCTTATCCATAATGAAATGTCTGTAACAACAACAATAACATCAAGCTTCAAGCATGCATACCACATACCTTCAACTGAACTAATTGGCTCTGCAGTTACAGTTGCAGAAAGCAAAGCAGCCAGGGCTACCAAAGTAATTACAAAACACATTTCAGCCATTTTGCTACAATTCATCACAGCCACACCACCTTTGTCTCTTCTGCCACATGAATGAAGGCCAATGAAGTCGAAAAGCTGAATTTATGAGAGAGAATATCTTTGCTTGGCAAGCACTCGGTCGAAAGTAAAAGTGAAAAAGCGTTTCCCTGTAAACCAACGGGCAGGGGAATCCCAACTTCGCTTCGACGGATAAAACCACTGAGACAGCAGGAATGTTCAGTATCAACTAACAATGGCAATCCTGGACCCCGGGGGGGTACTTCATTGTGACCATGATCCGACCTGAATCTGGACTTTGACAAAAGGACCCATGTGTATGACGCAATTTTCGAGAATTTCGAACCCATTTGCATGAATATCGGGAAATTTCAAGCCCATGCCTATGAATTTGGTTGATTTTGAAACTCTTTCTTAAAGAACAGCAAAATGCAAAAAGAGATTTTTCGGTAATTTTGCGGCCCTTTTGTGGCTAATCATTATGGGACTGGGACCCATTTTCGGGACCCATTGGTAAGAAAATCCTAAAATACCAACCCTTTTATCAGAATCAAGCCAAATATCGGACCCATGTGTAGGGAATTTCAAATGAAATAACCCACCCATATGAGCGGCACGTCCAGTATGACTTCACAATGAAGTACCCCCCCCCCCGGGTCCTGGACTTGCCCAAGTCTCACTTTCTTACCTCAGTCGATTATGGTAAAAGTCGCTGCGGGGGCATGGAGAAGGAAAAGCGAAACTTGGGCAAGTCCAGGTTGAGATAGAACACAAATATTGTCACCAATTTGATAGGCAATGACACGGTTGGGATAGAACACAAATACTGTCACCAATTTGATAGGCAATGACACCGTTAAGATAGAACACACATATTGTTACCAATTTTTGTTTGTTTGTCATCTTATTTTAATTCAATCTTATTCTAGCTTCTAATAGAAACTAATCTAAATCGAATATTTAAACTACTAACAATATATATAATCTGCATATTTCTGTTTTGCTAGCTACAAACATTACAGTTGCAAGTTGGCCCATCCCATTGTTTTATAAGTCTCTTAAACGTTTGGATGTTTTCGGCTAATTTGATCTCTTTGGGCAAAGCATTCCAAATTTGTGGTCCTAGCGATAGGAGACTCTTTGAACCGAAAGTAACTTGGTTTGGTCTATGATGAATTAATTCATTTGGGTTCCTAGCTGACCTTGTTGTTTGTTTTAGTTTGAAAATATCCTGCATGAAAGGAGGATTTAGTTTTGAGACAGTTTTATAAATTTGATAGGCAACGACAAGGTTGTGATTGGCCTTGAAGTGTCGTGCCTCCCCCAAGTTTAACTTCCTACGGCCCTCCTGTCCAAACCTTGAAAGCACCAAGTGTTACTATCTTTCAGCTCTCTTTGCAACCATTTTCTTGGATTTTACGTCTTATTGTTGCGCATAGCTTGCTTTTCGTGTGTTTTTTTTTTGTTGCATCTGTCCAAAGGCCCGAAAATATAAAAAAACTGCGTTGGAACTGGTTTCAAATTGGGCTCGATCATATATTTAACGATTAATTGGTATGTCAGTTGTATTTCTGGTGGTTTAATTTTAATGGAAGTTTAATTTATGTTAGTATATAGCTGCCATGCCTGTATTAGGTAGTGCATTTTGCTAATGATGATGGTGATGATGGTATTCAGCGAGTGCCTTGAAATTTTCATCTCATTTCTAGCGATTTTTATTGATGCTTTAGGAACATAATGCAATAGTGGCCTTAACACGTAAACAACACTGGAGGGGCTGTACCTACTATCGAATTGTCAGAAATGTCAAGCAAAACCATGCTGCAACTAAGGGGTGGTATTCATTTCACTTTTCGCGAGGAACTCGAAAATTCCCTTCGGGCGTCCAAAGTTTTCTTTTCTCACGTGGTTTATTTGTTGATGATAAGCAGCGAAGTCATTGGCTGATTGACTAGCGTAAATAGACGATTGCGCTAAAGATGGCGGACGGGAATTTTTTACCATGATGCTTTGCATCAAATTGAATTTCGATTGATTCGATTGGTTGATTTCTTCAATATGGCGAAGGATCTCGGTAAAAAATTCCTCAACGCCATCTTTAGCGCAATCGTCTATTGGATGATTTCCGTGTGACCTGGCATTTATGGCAACAGTGGCGTAACAGAGACGACCGGGGCTCTAAGGTACTTTTTAGGTAGGGGCCCCGTTACAACTAATTTTGTTATCTCAACTCTGTAGGAAGATTCGAGCAAAACATTTTGGGAGCCCCTAGTCCCCTAGAGGTCAGGGGCCCTTAGTTTTTGAATTAAAGGTAACTTCTGTCGGCTACACCGGTTACGCCACTGCCTGGCATTGGCAACCAGTAAGGACTCGAGACGTGATCTGTGTGCTACGTGCTACGCAATGCTACGAGACATCAGAGAGTAAGAGTCTGGTACCGAGAGAAGATTTCTGCGCCATTATGGGCAGCACAGCGACAACAACACCAAAGCTGAATTTCAATTATTTACAACGGTAGCTAGGAAGCTTGAATGAAGGTTGCTGTAAAGATGGCAAAAGATGATTCAGCAAATTGATATATGATACTGCCGGTAGACGTAAGAAATAATACTTTTGATTATGTGTGCTATGCATCTGGGCTGGGTATCAATGGTTTTAGCTTTTCATGTGGCAAAACAAAAAACTGGCCTAAATATTAAGCCTGCAATACTTCACTAGCCTACTAGCTAGCTAGTATCTAGTTAATTAAGGCCCATTATTATTATTTAGGCTACCAGTTACCTTGCCTACCTATCAATGAAAATAATTGTCTTTGTGCTGTGCTCATACGTGACTGTGAAATATGAATTTATGTAGAAAGTCAACATAACATAATAACATTCAAGTTTAATCACTAAACCTTTCATTTTTGTGCTTTTCTTTAATCAGAAGTTCCACAAATGTATTGCAACCTTTTTCTTGCAACTTTATTTAATGTTCAAGCCAAGGCAGCACACAGACACAAACTGGAAACTTTGCTCATGCCAAACAAACCTATAAATATATCTCATGCACTATTTGCACTACAATTGGCACACCAATTAGGGTGCAAGAATAATCAATCCAAAGAAGTGGCATGTAAAACGTCCCTTTTCATGCACAGGTAAAACGGCAGTACCTTCTTCACTTCATAATTGCACAGTACAGCTTAGAGTCAGTAATGACTGCCCTGGGAGCAGTCCTGTTTGATTTGTCGGTGCTATCTCGCTGCTTTTAAGATTTTACCAATAATCTCACTATTGCATTGAAATTGATCAGTGCGGATTGCGCCATTTTTTTACCTGTGCACCCATATTGACCTTATGACAAAACAAGCATGCAGTTTTTGTTGGACTTCTTTATGTTTTGATTATGATTATTAAGTAAGTAATGCAGTGAGAGAAACTCCACTGCAGTATCAATAACTCAGGTACGTCTCACCAAGATCTTTGGGTAGGACAAAGCTGCAGACCTGAAAGAAAACAATACATGTGGATACGGGCAAACTCCCAAAGAAAACAACTTCACCATGGATATTTTGCCCCCCTTTTATTCAATTTTGATAGAATGTTCAAGTAAGATCTCTGATGCACCTAATGGTACTGTATAATTTCCAGATTTGCCAATTAGTGTATTTGCTTTATATGTTCAAACCCCACGTTTTAACTGATTACATGCTGATTCATATCTCCTAACTGGTACCTGTAATTGGTATTTCTATGTGTACCTAAATAGCATTGATGCTTCCATTCATTCAGATAACAGCACTTGATTGTGTTTAGTACTTCATTTTAGATCTGACTAGTTCATTCGCTAATCTTTTGAATCAACTGATACCATAACTTTGGTTCTTGAAACACACGAGAGTGCTCTCTGGAAAATGACGAGCTAAAGTTAACCAAAAGGGTATGTTGACTGTTGAGTTTCTCGGTATTAAACCAAAAGGGGCTATTGTAGGAAATGCATTCCAAGTAATATCACTGTAAATTTTTCATGATCTGAAAAAAAAAAACAGTTTTATCTAGATGTTGAGAAAGTATCGGTCGGCGGAAATTTTTCCATATATACCGGGTGAGTCAGAAAAAACGTGGTGCGTTTAAGAAGCCATATTTTGGTGAAAAAGAAGTCAAATCAGGGTGTTAAAGTTTTATATTGCAGAAGAAAGATTGAATTAGTTATAGAAATTTAGTTTGTTGAAATCGGTCATTTCTTTCCATATTTATTTGCGATTTTGTGATATAGCCATTTTGGTGAAAAGCATCGCTAGTAAAAGAACTTTCAGTTTGCTAACAATGACAATTTGAATGACTAGTCCCCAAGGGATACAACATAAGTAACATTATTTTTTCTTTTTGTGCTCCAACACAATGCATGCGTTGTTTCAATTTTTTGGTAGAGAAACAGTATGTTTGTCATGGTTTAGAAGGTCACGCGTACATGAATATGAATCTAATTGCAGGCCTATTTTAGCAATCTTGCGAAACACCATTTTATTTAAATCACTTGTAATTATGGAACGAAATGAAAAATTTCAACCAAATAAATTTTCACATCTAAGTTTGCCTTTTTCCTAAGCAATGAGTTTTAAAAGAAGCGAATTTGCGAATTAAATTGCATCAATAAAAATTGGCAAACACCCCACGTTTCTTCTGACTCACCCGGTAGTTGTTAGGCCACAGGAGATTTTTCTTCCTATCTAAGATTTTATTTTATCACTCATTTTTATTTTATTTTAGTCATAAGCAGCTCAAAATGTATTTTAAAAAAAACTGAGACATTGTTTAAAGATGATGTCTCTCTTTTATATTTGCAGATCATCATGGACTTCAAGGCAAATAGAATTCTTCAGAAAGGGTATGTTTAAGCTAAAAACTTTACAATTGAAGGTTATTTCATTTCTGTAAATTCATGCTTGATGTTTTTCTCTTTGATGCAATAAATATTTGAAGGCCCATCTTCATGGCAAGAGATCCACACATTGACTCTTTTGGGCATGTTCGCATAGTAGTGCAATGATGCAGCATATATGGTTAGAAACCTCTAATATTTCCGTGATTAAGAATTGTTAAAATGTTTGCATATATCCTGTTCCTGGAATAATTAGTATAAGATTCTATCCATCTACAATGCATGCGTGAACCACCAACCATCCCTCTTTTTATTCATTCAAGCCTTTGTGGATGGATTGATTGATTGATTCATCCAATCATTCATTCATTGATTCCTTCATTAATTCATCCATTGATTCATTTGTATTTTTTTAATCTCAACTTCAAAGCATATCATCAACTAAAGATATTATCTAAAAATCTAAAATATAGCGTTTGTGGTTGTGGTACATATTTACAAGCAAGGCTGAGCATATAATCTCTTGATGATAAAATTAAGTTGAATTTTTCTAATTCTAACTAATCTAGTTTTGTCATGGAGTCTAATTTCTTAATTCATAATTTTACAGCCATAAATCTGATATTAATGGAGCCAATGGAATGAAAATTAAATTACAGCAATTTGACAGGTAAAAATTGATAAAATCTAAATTATATAAAATTATTGATAAGATATAAACTTTAATAGACAATAAGTTGTTTTTGCTTAATTAAAATAAAAGGAGTTACTGTACTGTATATAAATGTCAACTTGCATAAATTTTGTTTTTAGTAAATTTCTGATAATTGACTAAAGAATTCTAAGAATTAGAATTGATATATTCTTGAAGTGTATCATTTTGTTGTCAAAATTTAGTTTAATTTGAAAGAATGTTCTACCTCCTAATTACAATAAAATAACACTAGGAGAACTTAATCTAATTCAACTACTGTAGGACTCTTAAAATCAGCCAATAATAGTTTTATTTTTTCATTTTTTAAACAGAAACTATCAAACCCTAAATGCTATTAGAAATGAAGCCAAAACATATTAGAAATGAAGAAGTTTAGTTGGTGACAAATATTCCACTGAAAGTCTTATAACTTTTCGCAATTATTACATAAGTATGCAAGTACAGTACATATGTCAAGGGTTGTGGTCATGGTTTTACATCTAGATGCCACCCCTTCAAAATTTACACAAAAGAGAGAAACACGCGTGACGTCAATAGTTCCATGTTGCTTTTTTCTCACCAAAGGGATAAAACAATTGAAATGGGAAGTTATTCTCTTTCATAAGAAATGGTAACATGATATAAACATAATAGATAGAAGAATGCTGAATTTTACCAATTCGACAACATAAGACTACGAAAAATTCCACCGGGCTTGATTGCACAGTTTTTAAAAATGCTATATTTCATATTTCAATATTCATCTAATGGAGGGTAGCCCTTCAACACAGGTGTTGATTTTCAAGGGGCCCTCCCATAAAATACATATACAATTAAAACTAAACTTAATTACAATAACCTATTTTTTACAAAATTTACAATAAAAAAAAAATAATAATAGATCATCATCATCCTATAATGTTTGCTTGAAAGAGCTTAGGGAAGATGCCTGCTTTGACTCAGCTGTGCGAAAAGCTGGGGGTGATAAGATCAAACTTAGTTTTTGAGACATTTTATATTCATTGCGTGATTTTCAGTTTTTCTGAAAACCATATTTACGACACATTCGTTGAATTTTTTGCAACTAATTTGAGTTGTATCATCATCAAAGGAAATCAAAGCAGCTTCAAGCAAAGTCTGAGCAACTGCAGAAAGAAAACATTGAAATGGAACAGAGGATCGTTTCTTTGAAACAGATGATGCAGAAAGAGAAGGACGAGCGAGAGTAAGTTTTTAAAAACTATTTGACGTGTCCTAAATTTGGCTATAGTGCAGTTTAGCGGGCGGCTTTCGAATGTTGTGCTGTTGTATGTCATACGGTAAGGGTTAGGGCTAGTTTTAGAAAAGGCTTTTTAGGTTTAGTTAGGGTAAGTTAGGTTTAGTTAGGGTAAGTTAGGGTTAGTTAGGGTAAGTTCAGGTTAGTTGGGGGTAAGTTAGAGTTAGTTAGGGTTAGCGGTTTGGTTAGTTCAATATCTACAGAAGGAATATGGCTATAGTGCAGTTTAGCGGGCGGCATTCGGATGTTGTGCTGTTGTATGCCATACGGTAAAGGTTAGGGCTAGTTTTAGGAAAGGCTTTTTAGGTTTAGTTAGGGTAAGTTAGGTTTAGTTAGGGTAAGTTCGGGTTAGTTGGGGGTAAGTTAGAGTTAGTTAGGGTTAGCGGTTTGATTAGTTCAATATCTGCAAAAGGAATATGACATGTAGCGCCGCCCGCTAAACTGCACTCGTCCCCATATATTTTTATATTGCATTTCTTCATAGGCGCCTTGGTGGCAGCAGATGGAAGTCAAGCCGACTTCCTCAAGACCCTCCGCAAGCGGTCCCAAGCAATGAGAAGAAATCGAACAAACCAAAGGTATTTATCTTATAAGAAGAAATAATTGTATTAATGCAGTATGAAGCCTAGCCTACATGCTGATATTAAGAAAGGTCTGCCTGTTGGTGGTTAGAAGGAAATTCATTTCTTTCCAAAAACATTAATTCAACGTATCCTAGCCTATGGGCATACTTAGCTTGTTGTTCCAACTTCATTGTGTTCCTATTATCTTATAAGGCCTGATGTCTGACTGAAATTGCTAACCATGAATAGCATGTTGAATTCTCAAAACATTTCATAGGAAGATCTTTTTTGCTAGCTAAAAATAGATAAAACATTCGTTTGTTTGAAACATTGGACAAGAAATTGTTAGATGAGCTCGCAAGTTCCTATTGATACAGACGGCATGACGTCACAGCAGCGTTGAAAACACGATGCCATCTTGTTTTGGGGTAAATGTTCAGAAAATTTCAATAGGAAATAGGAATCTATAGGAAATTTGCAAAAAGTTTCATGAAATTGCTCCTCTATTCTACCTCGCGATAGTGAGTAGGGAAAGGATAGGTAGCAATTGTCAGTCAGACCTAAACCTATGAAAAACACACGAACATGCTGTTTTTAAAAGCAAAACAAAAATTTAGGCCAAGAAAGCTGTGAAAAACTTGCCTTTGCGTCGATGATTTCGTAGTTAGCAGCACAAACTCTGTCGGCTGTGAGTTGTTTGTCGCTTCTTCAAAGTCAACCTTCCTTTTAGACATTCGCCTATCTATCTGCTAAAGTTTTTGAGTAATTTTAACAGCTTCCAACCCTTTTGAATTTATTTATTGCGATAAATAAACGAGACAGTCTCGAAAGCCCAGTGCGACGCTATACTTTGTAATGGCTTCATTTACCCAAAGTCTGATTTTCGAGCGCGAATTGATCAAGTCACGTGACATGTCGTCTGTATGAATAGACGGTACACTGAGTGTCATTGCAGTTCAGTTTGACTTTCTTTGTTGTTTCTGCTGAATTTTAAACACACATAATACAAACTCTGTTTTCTAGACTACCTTTTTCTCCAAAATTTGAATCTTTCCAAAAGATGCCTTGTTTTGCGGAATTTTGTCATTTTGCATTTTTCAAGAATAATTTCCCATCGCGAAACTCCTTTGTCTCTTTGAATGACCTTTTAGCTGTTCTGCAAAAGAATCTGGATCGAACGATATTTTTTTACATTTCGTAGAATTTTTAAGAATTTTAAGCAACAGTGATAGAAGCTCTAACGTCAACCGAACATTTCGTATAAAACTGTAGGAAAGTATCGCTCGATCCATTCTTTTTTGTACGTAGAAAAGCTAAAAGTTATATTGCAAGTGTGGAAAAAGCTTCAACGAAAAGCATGAATAGACTTCGGAGTCAATCTTTTCGCATGTCCTGAAACAGCCATTTAAGAAGCTTAGATTCCAACTGAATTTAAGAATGATTTTTTCTGCAGATACAACCAAAATTCAGACTACTAACAGACAAGCCAATCGGTGAGTATCCTTTATTTTGAAGTTACGTAACCTATTGCTCAGTACACGTATTTTTTTATAAGAAACTGCTTATAAGAAACTCAACTCTCAGATCGCCAAAAAGTTAAGAAACTCCAGTACTGGGAAAATATAACTTAAGAAACTATTTATTTTAATAAAGGAAATTCTTAGAATATTCTTACTTTATTTTCACTTTTTTCCTGTATCATATTACTCAGAAGGTGCGTGAGTAATGTCTAAAACTGAAAATGCTTCAAAAATCTTCGTTTTGAAATGTTTAGGAGGGTACAGGAAGTAACCATGAAGATTATTATGGAAATCGTAAGAAACTCGTAGGAAAGTCTGAGTACTGAAAATCTGATAATTTTAAGAAACTTTCAGTACTGGCTAAAATTCTTAGTTTCTTATAAAAAAAATACGTTTATGCTTCAGCTCCACTCACCATTTGTTTAACCTCTCCCTGTATTTTTTTAAGTTAGTGGGCAAGTTGACGAAGACATCTTGATCTTGCAAACATTTTCTGATGGTCATCGGGCTGTATATTCGTCTTTACTATATATATAGTGGATTTCTTACGGGCATCGTAACCTAGAATTTTGACTAGAAATGCACTCTTTGTGCTTAGATGCTGTGTATGTCAAGCTTACAAAACCCATCCGCTGGCAGGAAAAATGATGAATAGTTTTATTTGTGCGAAAATTATTCAGTCTCGTTTTTGCGTAGTTAAATTTTCAAGTTTTCAGTGTTATGTGATAGGGGGGAGGCACCACGAGGGACTTGTGCAGCATCCATCGTTTCTTTGATAAAAAGAACGATAGGACTTTGTTTTAACAGACAGGAGACTTGGAGAGCCATTATCCATCTAGCTAGAATGTTAAAAAGAGGCTTTAGCTTGACATGAGGCTTTAATCATGAAGCATTGTAGCAAACTTAGTCCTTACTGTATTTTGTATTTATAAATTTTATGTTGACATTTCAGAGAAATATACAAAGAAAACTACACTTCCAAATGATAATAACATCAAAAGCTCTTCAGTCTGTGGTCAATGCGAGAACAGCAAGGCCAAACTGGTATGCTTTATTTTCTAGCTTACAATGTCCAAATGTCTTGTTTTTATTCCCTCTTTTATTTCGTATCAATAATGCAAGAGGCTATCCTCATTTATAGCTAAAACACAATACTTGCAACACGTTGTACCATTCATAGCCAGAAAAAACAGAGGGTCACCGAGCTCTGGCTTTGAATGGTACTTACTATTTACTGCTTCAAATATATTCAGTTAAAGGAACGTAATATAAACTAACGTAAATTAATAGAAACTAAAGTGTGTCTCGACACAGATGTCTGAAGATTCTGAAACAAAAATTTGGAAGATTTTTAATCGACAATTTGGATTTTCAACTTTCGCTCGATTTGGGTTTTTATGTATTGCAGTGGTAGATATGGGACTTTCAAGTTGGATGTAACAAACCAATTTTTAATACATAATATTCTCATCTCTTTTTTAAGGAATGTGTTGAGTGTGGGGAACTTTACTGTCCACCATGCTACAAGCAGTTTCACGCTAAAGGAGCAATGAGAAAACATAACTGGAAACCATTCGATCAGGTATATATCAAAACTAAATTTTGCTTTTCGGTTTAGTAAGTGATGATTGTCCCCCCAGGGGGAGTATACTCGGTTACATCTCTGACAGGGATGCTCATGAAGATTCATATAGCAAAAGAAATCACAAGTCTGTTTTCTTGACCCCAAAAACAACAGCAATTTTCTCAGAGCCTAGAAAAACCGCGAGTTTCTCAAAACCCCAAATATAGCAACAAATTATCAAAAAATAAGGATAATACACTTTTTTTTCATGAACCCAAAAAATAACAAGGCCAAATTTCAAATCCAATTAGATAACACGAGCCCCCTGTATAAATTTTACTAGCACCCTTGTCTAAACCCCGCGATGGGGAGCATAGGTTCCAAATCTTTAAATTGGCGTAAAAAGGTCGGTGTAAAATTTAGTGACATATTTATTTGAATCGAATGGCTTGAAAGAAACTTTTGTAACTTTGCTATAACTCTACCGTTGGACTTTTCAGAAATCTTGAATATTTTCGAAATTACAGCACATTTCATATTTGAACTCATTTGAGGATGTGACGTCATCAAATTTCTAAATCGCAAACCAGAAGAGTGAAAGGCTTTTGCTTGATACCATATTGTAGACGTTCATAAACTGTGGTTTTCTTGAAAATTATTCCATGTTTCCTCAAAAAGTTTAGAAAATACGATGGTTTTAGGTTTTTTTCAAAATTTTTCTTGAATTCTTAAAAAAGAAGAAAAGCACTCTAATTCTGAAAATAATGAAGATTTCTGAAAAGTCCAACGGTAGAATTATTACAAAGTAGCTAAAGTTTTTTTCAAGCCATTCCATTTAAAGAAATAGGTCACAGAATTTTACACCGACCTTTTCAAAGATTTGAAACCTATGCTGCGATGGGGATCATACAAAACTTTATTTCCTCCAGCTTAGCCTGCAAGATGGTTAAAATGCTTGTTTTTTGCAATTGAAAGATACTTAAGGTAGGAAATTGCAGGGACGAATTCAAAGAACAGTGTTGATTTATGTATCTGTCAGTTGCGAAGACTGTGCACAAGAACCCCCTTGGACAGATTCTTGTGAGACCCAGCAATAGTTTGGTTACCCTGGGTATTTTGAGAGTCTGGTACCCCAGGGTATAGTTTGGTAATCAAATATTTAAAAGGAAGATGTTTTTTCACGACGACAACTCGCTGCTCTCTGGAGTAGGAAGCAAACCTCCAGTTACCTGCCAACAAATTCTGTGAAATGAATATAATATGGGAAGCAGTCTGGAAGAAGCAACCCCATCAGATTTTTAGCAACCAGAGGAGGAAACTGCTTTTAGTGGCTTGTTGACGAAAAAGCAGATACTATGCCCCTGGACCATTGTGTGACAAATTATTGATTAACTCTGACTTAAAATTGATCATACTCGTACAGTCTTTCAACTTGTGCAGAATGATTCTGCTCCCAGTTTTAATTCCTTGTGGTTTCGAAAGCTTGATGAAAATCCAAATTTGTTTCTGTGATAATCTCCCATATCATGTTACTATTTTCTCCGTAATATCACTCGAACACAACAATAAAGAACTGATATTTGATCTCTAGGAAAAATTAGTTTGGAGCAAGAGGCCGGGCTGGGGACCCCAATAATTTGCAAATATTTGTTCCTTAGTTTTTCGAAAAGCGCTGCAAAAAGGAAGCTTTAACATGCGTCGATTTCTGGCCGATTTGAAGCTGTATTTCAAAAAGTCCCCAGGAAACCTATTTTCAATCGTGATCTTTATCAGTTAAATATCCAAACATTCTGATCAATTGATTGAGTATTACACTTCTTACAATGGGGATGTTTTCCAGCTATCTAAAGGGCGTGGTCTCAAAACATTTCCTCTGTGAACAGCCCTAGGGCCCCGATTTGGCTTTGGCTCGCTCTGCTCGCAGCCCCCTCCTCCCCTCCTCCCCCAATGTGAAGTTTGTTCCGGTGGGCCTCGCCCGAACATTGAGAAGATTATAACCTTCGCTCCCCCCACAGTGATCCAGATCGACGAAATTATGGAATAAATAGGAAAAAATGAATTTTCGAAAATATGCCAATTTTTACATCTCCCTTGAAGAGGGTATCCTCAGGCTTAACGGAACGCACAAAATTTCCAAATTGGACAACCCACTGATGAGAAATTGAATTTTTAAGTTTATCAAAATTTCAAGTGGTTGTTTACTTTAGAATTTCCTGCCAACTTGATAATGTCATAAATCAGCCTAGAAACATGCGATTTCCGTGCTCTTTGTACGAAATGGTCAGCAATCAAGTGGTGTCCAACATATGTAAAAAGGTTTTACACAGAATGTAAGATCATGGGTAGATGGACACTGTTTTGACGGATACTTTTTGCAACAAATTTAGTGAAAAATTGGTATTTAAAGATGAAAACAAAAAATCTAGGTAATTCTAGGTTTTAGGTATTAATATATTAAAATACTAGAACCTATTTGGAGCATTCCTGCCAAAGGGCACGTTCCAGATCGTTCTAGTTTTTTCGCAAAAAAAGTTTAAAGATTGCATGTGACATCGTTTTTCCTTGCCTAATTTCCTTGCAAAACGGTAAAAGAACCTATCTTGACTTTTTTCTTTGAGGCAAGGGTTTTACAAGTGTAGAATTGGTTCTCAAGAAACCAAATGAGGTATTCTGTATAAAGAAAAAGTCAAAATAGGTGCTCTTACCGTTTCGCAAGTAAATTAGGCAAGGAAAAACGATGTCACATTCAATCTTTAAACTTTTTTTGCGAAAAAACTAGAACGATCTGAAACGGGCCCTTTGGCAGGAATGTTTCAAATAGGTACTAGTATTTTAATATATTAATACCTAACACCTAGAATTACCTAGATTTTTTGTTTTCAACTTTAAATACCAATTTTTCACGAAATTTGTTGCAAAAAGTACCCGTCAAAACAGTGTCCATCTCCCCATGATCTTACACTCTATGTAAAACCTTTTTACATGTGTTGGACACCACTTGATTGCTGACCATTTCGTACAAAGAGCACGAAAATCGCATGTTTCTAGGCTGATTTATGACATTATAAAGTTGGCCGTAAACGATACTTTGCACCGGAAATTCTAAAGTAAACAACCACTTGAAATTTTGATAAACTTGAAAATTCAATTTCTCATCAGTGGGTTGTCCAATTTTGAAATTGTTTGCATCCTGTTAAGCCCAAGGATACCCTCTTTAAGGGGAATGTAAAAATTGGCATATTTTCGAAACTTCATTTTTCCTATTTATTCCATGCTCTGGATCACTGTGCCCCCCTCGTTCATTTATCAGATTCCCCTACTAAATCTTGTTGTCGAACAATTGGGTTTGAATGAAGTTTTAATTGTTGTCTAACGTTAATCCTGCGATGTTTGTAAGCTGATCTCTTGATATAAGATTTCGTCTCAATTTCAAAGTCCAAAGCAATACAAAGTCCATACAAATTGCAGCTGAATAAAGCTGAGGAAAGCATGTGATCCTGTAGTCGAAAGGATGCGCAAACTTTCGAAGTGTATTATTTGGAAGACAATGACACTGTTTGTAGATATCTTTGATTTGCCTTGTGTGTGAAATTTGCTATCCATTTTCCACAGGAGAGGCAGTCTGCATCAAAAGACAGAACTGTGACCAACAATTCAGATAAATCAAGGTATGTATTAACGCTTTGAGACCCAAAAAAGGACCCCGATTGTGAAATTAAATAGGGTATACGCAGCTGTTTCCCATAAGTTGTTAGAGAATAACCAACAAGTCTGGGAAATTGTTCGAAAAACACAATTCCATATCAAGGAACATATGAAAAGTGTTGTGGACCCCTAAGTCTAAAAAAATTATTGAAAAGCATACTCATAGATACATCTGCGACTTACCACCGTGGATACAGCGGTTCACTTTTGATCACCTAAATTAAGCATGGTTGGGCCAGATCATTACCGGGATGGATGACCTGGAAACACCTGGTATACGCCACTTCAATTAACAGTCTCGTTTTGGAAACTGCTCAAAATTCTTTCATACGAAAATTTAGAGCCCGGATTCGGATTTAGCACCCATAGTTTAGTCTAATCACAATGTTCATACTGCTAGTGGTCTTAATGTTGATTTCATGGCGATGTAAAGTTTGAAAAGCTATAAGGGATTTGACCGTGAAGAATGACTAGGGGTGTAAGTTTCACCCCGAACAATTTCGCGGTCAAACCCCTTATGAAGTTTCAAACTTTACATCGTCATAAATTGAGTATCACAAGTGCTAGCAGTTTGAAAACCTGCAGCTAGACTAAAGTTTGGGTGCTAAATCCAAATCCAGGTTCAGAATTTTCATGTAAAGAATAGGAAGAAATTTGGAAAATTTCCAAAACGAAGCTGCTTAATGGAAGTGGTGTATTGCACCTGGTGTTTTAGGTACAAAAACACCTCACCAAGGTGTAAAATTGGTACCTTTTAGTGATAAATGCCATACAAACTTTCGAGGGCCGACTGCATGGCACATAATAATATACTCCTTAGGGATTATGGGGAAAACATCAGAAAAAAAGAAGCGCCTGAGCTGAGGGGATAATGGAATTATAAAGCGTTCCTGAATATAGTTACTTATAGAAAGGGGCTCTATATAAAGACAATATCTTTATTTTTTACTTTAAATCTGGAAAATGTATAAATGTGGAACTGTAGACTATGTGAAAATTTTAAAAATTAAAGCATATTACGCAGTGATTTCGGAAAGTTGGATTGGAACACTAATAAATCCGTAATTGCGGATGACTCTGTGCCTGTGAATCTGAACACGTCTTACAAAAATTGTCCTAAAAGATATGCAATGAAACTGCATGTGAGCAAGGCAGAAAATGCTAGCAGAAAACGTCAAAAGCCCATACCAACGACTTCGCAACTAATGATGAAAAAGTACCTACAAATGGCTCAAATGGCACAACGCCGTACAACGAGCCCAGTAAAGCTCAGCCCGTCCTGTACCTCGGACAACTTGGACGTTTACTTTTCCCTTCGACATACAATAACTAGACCTGTCCATGGATCATCGATTAATCGATCAAGACCGATTAATTGTCGATTACCATTGGCCTAACCGATTAATCGAATAGAAGTAATCGATTAATCGTCACTATATAGCAGTCGATTTTGCAGCAACAATCGATTTTAAGTCACTAATCGACTTTCATTCATGATCGATTATGAGAAGATAGTCGACTTTCATGGACCATTGACTGTCTGGAATCCTATTCTAGTGCTACCATCTTTCGTTTCTTTCTATGACGTAATTATTACATCATATGCCATTCGATGAATCGATTGATTGGAAATTTTGCATACGATTGATCGAATAGTAAAATCATGGTCGATGGACGGGCCTAAATAAAATGGCAGATGCAAATACGACGAGAAATTTTACAATTTTTGTCATTGACGCCTTATATGGGTCAGCTTTGCCAATCCTCTCAAACTCAAGAAAACTGGGCTTCAGATCTTTTATTTGCTTTCAATTTTTATCCAGATCTGTTTAATTTCTTCTTGGTTACTTTCAGGGCACCTGCAACGAATACACGGCAATCATCGATCGAGGAAACTGTCTCTCTTGGCAACCCAACGGTGGGTTTTTGACCATTTTTTGCTTGCTCTTTGAATTTCAGATACATCATAACTATTCTGTCCAACTTTGTGAAAAGGGAAAACAAATGGAAATGTCTAAATGCAACTGTCATTCCTACTGGTACATACTGTACTAGTACATTCTTACTTCCTATGGTACATACTGTTAATTATGGTACTGAAACAGTCCGGTATACCGGGTGAGTCAGAAAAAACGTGGGGTGTTTGCCAATTTTTATTGATGCAGTTTAATGTGCAAACTCGTTTCTTTAAAGTTCATTGTATAGAAGAAATGCTAACTTAGATATGAAAATTTGTTTGGTCGATATCCGTCTTTCCGTTCCAGACTTACGAGCGATTTTAGTAAAATGTTGTTTTGCAAGATTGCTAAAATAGGCCTTCAATTAGATTTGTATTCATGCACGTGTGATCTTCTAAACCATGAAAAAAATGTTGTTTCTCTACCAAAAAATTGAAACAAGGCATGCATTGTGTTGGAGCACAAAAGGAAAAACCAATGTTCTTATGTTGTATCTCCGATAAGCAAGAAAAATCTCCATTTTTCTTGCTTATCGGAGTCAAAATCTCCGATAAGCAAGAAAAATACAAACAGAACAGGTATGTTTCACTGAGAAGACCTACTCAAGAACACTCCATCGAAATAATTGGCGACTCCCTGATAAAAGATGTGAAAGGGTATAAAATGAATGAAGCTACCGGTAGAGCGGAGAAAATCTATGTGAAGTCATTTAGCGGTGCTACAACTGATGATATGAATAGCCACGTGGTACCAACAATCAAGAGAAATCCACAGAAAATAATCCTTCACTGTGGAACCAATGATATCCGAAGCCAGGCTACACCAGAAAACATTGCCAAAGAAGTTATGGAGCTTGCTGTCAGTTTATCAACAAAGGAAAATACCATCTTCGTGTCAGGCATTGTACCAAGAGGGGACAACTGGAATAACAAGGTCAGTGAAATAAATAAACATCTTCAATCAGCGTGCAGTTCCAGAAATATGCCTTTCATTGACAATTCAAACATTTCTCCAGACTATCATTTAAATCGGAGCAGAATCCACTTGAATCCAGAGGGTACGCGTACTTTAGCAAACAATTTTCTTTTTTACTTAGGTTATTGACTAGGACCAAATTCAGATATAGTAAACTCCTTTGAAAGTACTTGCAACAATAGTAGCTTAGATAGGCCTTCCTTATTTACAGATGAATCAACTGATCCCCTTAGCTCCT
>REGM01000097.1:260444-287066 GCA_004194415.1 Aurelia aurita
TATCCCTAGGGGACTGGTCATTTAATTGCCATTGTTAGCAAGCTGAAAGTTCTTTTACTAGCGATACTTTCCGCCAAAATGGCTATATCACAAAATCGCAAATAAATAATCAAAGAAATGACTGATTTTAGCAAACTAAATTTCTATAACTAATTCAGTCTTTCTTCTGCAATACAAAACTCCAACACTCTCCATTCAACTTGTTTTTCACCAGAATATAGCTTGTTAAACGCCCCACGTTTTTTCTGACTCACCCGGTAGAGGGCAGCGTATTTGGCACTCTCTTCCACAGGAAATCAAAGATTCAAATTCTTTACAACAATGCAAGAATAAAATAAAAGTGTGGAAAAATGTAGACTGCGACTGCAGACTTTGCAAACAATACATTCCTGGACTCAGCTTTTTATAGTTTTATACATCTTGTTTTGATATAGATTTTATATGAATTTTATAATTTTATTGACTAGTTTTACTTGTATATATTCTGATGTAACTTTGTAATTAATTTGTTGGCTTGAATTAGCTTTTTTATATATTTATATAGCTATGTAAGTTGCCAAATTTAAATAAATTGATAATAATAATAATAATAATACTGTTGTTCCAAATTTATACACTCTCTAAGACTTCATCTGATAATTGTTTTAAATCTGTGTTAGTACATTTGACAAATCTTTTGATCCATTTGCAGGAAAACGAGTCTGCTGAATCGAAGGCAGGTGCTTCCCTCTTAGAAGGAGATTATAACGAGCAAGAGAGTGCCGCATCATTTCAAGAAGCTTTGAAAGCGTGGAGGAACGATCCTCCTGACCTGCCAGCGCAGAGGAACGGTTTATGGGTCAATCCAGTAAATGAAGATACGCATAAAGGTAATGTATTGCTTACCTATTTTCTTGTATTTTCATTATTGTAATGCGGGTAGCCAGCGTTGGAGAATAATCCAAAAAGATCACTTAAAGTTGATGTTACACTCACAAAAGATCCTTTCTAAGCGTAAAAAAAAGACGTGGGAAATTTAAGAAATACTTTGCGAAATGTGAAATTTTTCTCGTGAAATTGATCACGTGATGACATGGCACTGAAATTCACATTGATTGGTTTTCGCCAAAAGAAGTCGAACATTTTGAATTAAATTCAGCTCCTGCTCTTAAGCCGGGTTTCCATATAATCGTTACGATCTTATAGATCGTTTCGATCGCTGACTTTGGATCGCTGGGATTGCTGGATGGAAGAAGTGTTTCCACATAATCGCTAGGGTTGCTGAGATCGCTGGAAAGAATCGCAGTTACTGGCACCTGCGAGGGCAGCTTGCATTCTTCTTCTTGCATTTGGATCGTTGCGATCGCTGGTGGATCGCTGGAATAGGGCGAGTTTCTATACCAGCGATCCTGAGCGTCGCGATCGCTAGGATCGTTCTTGTATGTTCCCATAAAATGGCTGGGATCGTTGGGATCGCTGGAGTCGTTCACAACGATCCAAACGATCGTAGCGATTATATGGAAACCAGGCTTTAGAGATCATCAATTAAACACGATCGTCCCTGGTTTTCATCTACACCGTGCCTCCTACTGTGTGACATTTTGATAAGTTGTCTTTGCAGTTTGTATCTAACGAATCAGCCTCCCTTTCTTTCTTATTCCATTTTAATAGACGTTCAAAATTGCCTCTCTAGTAGATATCCAATTTAGCACTTGGGTTCAACTGAGCAGTTGGGACTCCAGTTTTAATTCTATATTTTCTTCCTTTTGCTTGGACATTGTTATAACTTGTCCAGAGCCGGATTAAGGGGGTTTAGGGGGGCTTTTGGGCCCATTTCATTCAGGTTTTCAATATCTGTCACAATAATAGATGCTAAGCAGCTAAAGTTGTGATTTAACCTAGTCGAAACCAACCTCTAACCCCCCCCCCCCCTCCCCATAGTTCTCTACCCTACATCAACATATAACGGTGGGAAATAGCAAAACTCACAGCATGAATAAGTTGAAACAAGATCATATGCATGGACGTTTCCTACTATTTCCAGGAATCTGGAGGGCGTGGCCCAAAACGTTTCCTGGGAGTTAGGCGCCCAGACCCCCAATTTCTCTTCGGGGGGGGGGGGTCACTCAATTTTAAAGCCCCTGGTCCCAAACAGCCTTCGATCCAGCTCTGAACTTGTATTTACAATTTATTTGCACAAAGCTCAAGATAACACAGCAGTCGTGTCTTTAAATCAAAAAAAATTGTTTGTCTCTACGTTTTGTTACTCAAATACCTAGCAAAAGTACTTGATTATCATCTTGCATGCAGTAGACTTAAGGTCTNGGGCGTGGCCCAAACGTTTCCTGGGAGTTAGGCGCCCAGACCCCCAATTTCTCTTCGGGGGGGGGGGGTCACTCAATTTTAAAGCCCCTGGTCCCAAACAGCCTTCGATCCAGCTCTGAACTTGTATTTACAATTTATTTGCACAAAGCTCAAGATAACACAGCAGTCGTGTCTTTAAATCAAAAAAAATTGTTTGTCTCTACGTTTTGTTACTCAAATACCTAGCAAAAGTACTTGATTATCATCTTGCATGCAGTAGACTTAAGGTCTAGATTTCAAGATGACCCTCTGGAATTTCCCTCTTTAATCTATTCCACCTCCTTAATTGTGACATTGTAATAACTTTTCTTGTTTGCATACAGCTCACAGATCTAGTAAAAGCAGCCTTCTTTTCTTTAATCTTTTGCACATAGTTTTTCTTCAGAATGTTCTTTTCCCTGAAGACTTTCAATCTAGCACCTGTCTTACCAAACATATTGATTTGATTTTCTCTCATCCAGCTTTCCTTCTTGTTAAATATTAACGAGTATGGACATAGTGGAATTTATTATGAGTTTGCAATTAATTGTACTTTTGGGGGTCTAGGCTACGTCAGGAATTTTCATTTGATGTTGCTTTTAACGTAAACTGCACAAGGTTTTGTCAAAATCTGTCACTCTGTCCTGCTGGTGATAAAGTTTCTCACGCATCTAATTGCACTTGAACGATCTTGGGATGTCTGAAAACTTCTTGTAGGTCAAATATATTTTGTCTCAAAGCCATATGTATAGCTAAGTTCTCCAAGGCATAACGAAGAGCAAATGTAGCTTCTGCTACTTTCCCAGCTATTTTCCAAAGAAGGGAATATCATTTTAGCGATTCGTGTTTTTTTGACATTTTTAACGATAATGACATGATAGCAACAGCAGCAACGATAATGACATGATAGCAACAGCAACAATGACAACTGTATCAAAGGTTTCTCACCATTTTTGAATTCTGCTCATGAGACAAATTTTTAGCTCATATCACATTTAGTTTTGAAGAAGCAGAGAGGGGTCGATTCGAACGCCCTCCAGGCTGTGGACAAATTGAAAGCCCATGCTTGGTAGGGTGGGATGAAACTGTCAAACGAAGACTAACAGGCGAGAAGAACACAACCACGTGACAATCGACAACAACAAATAGGATCAAATCAATATCAGTCGTTGTTTATGTTTATGTCACTTTCTTACTATAAGAGCCTTTTTACATGGAGGGCTAGTCCTTCTCCGTGTAAACAGCACCTAACTGGTCCGTCCTTTTATTTAATCATTCATTACCTTAATCCTTTCATTGGTTCATTTATTCATCTTATTCATTAATTAATTTATTTATTCATTCAGTCAGTCATTCATTCATTCATTCATTCATTCCTCCTTGCCGTCCTTCATAACTTTATTCATATTTAAATCCATACTCAACCTTTCTCTAACTAAGAAAATTCTCCCCATGCTTTGCGCAGTTGAATTCAATTGTTGCCCGACTATTTGGCCGGGCCTTGAGTAGTTCTTTTGCCTTGACAGATACATAATCAGATGACCAAGCGTTAAATATTTCTCCCCGCTGCGCTGCTTTATATGATGATGATAATGATTCATGAAACATATCAGTTAAAACTAACACATACGATTCATACGCCCCAGAAGAAGCAAAGCTTATCGAGTCTGGGGCGCTTACAACAAAACAGAACAGTATAAAACGCTAAAATTATTAAGACTTACAACAATACAGTATAACTACAAATAACTATGCTTTTGATATTACTAAGATTATATATGAATATATATGGAAAGAAGAAGGAAAAATACTACTGAATTACTGCTAAAACTAAGGTCATTTCTCAAAGAGAAATGGAATAAAGTGCGCATTGTTAATTGAAATACACTTTACCCGTAGGAGCCTAGTTTGAATTATTTTAGGGCCTTGAGGTATCCCTTTAGGTTGACTATCTTATTTAATTCAGGAGGTTGAGAGTTCCATAACCTGGGACCTTTAACAGTTATATCACATCATATCAATCATTATTTATCCACAAAGAAACCCTTAAAGACAAATGACGGATACATAGCGCCTAGTTTAAAAATAGGACAAAAGATGTCTGAGTGGCTTCATTGTCCAGTACATTTGATAATCTCTCGAGGTCATCAAATACAATGGAATACAATAGGCTATATTTGGATTGCCCAGGCCCCTGATTTAAGTCGCCTTATATCTCCGTCATTTGTCTTTAAGCTACTCAACGTTGCAAATTAAAAGAAAAATCCTGCACAAAATCTATACAACATCGCTTGACGATGATACAACAGAAAGTCGCTTGACAGCTATTGGAATTTTGAACAACAAAATTGCCTCCTTTTCATATAGAGATCTGTGTGCCGCCCTTGGGCATACAAATGACTAAGCCTCTTACTGAAAAGTATGTAGCGCTTTCAAATAACGGCCTCGCTTGAGCGTTGTGTCTGGTGGCTCTTCTTTCGCTTACGGTAAAATCATTTCCTCCGTAAAACTCATAGCATCCCATTCAAGCTCTACAAAACATCAAAACCCACAGCTTTTATTAGACTGACGACGTGATTCCTTGTATTCGTTCAATGTTTTCAATCTGATGTTTTTATTTTCTCTTAGTTTGAAACCATAATCTCTGTTTAGTAAATAAATTAGTCTCTATTTTGAAGCTGTATTGTCATGAGTCTCTGTTTGAAGCCATAACTATCATTCAATTCAATGCGGAAAACTGAGACTCATGTAATCAATCTAAGTTTTTATCAGTTTGGTGAGACATTGAAACGTACTTTAGCACATCCCATGAAAGGACCGCAAGGCTAATTCTGATTGCAGCCCTCTAAAAGGATCATTTAGAAATGCCTCCATTTTGATCTTTAAGGTAGTGAATGCTTCTTTTTGGGCTGGTGTTAGATAAGATAACACATTTTGATGAGAAATTAGCAGGTTTAACTCCACCACCTGTTGGGGATATCGCCCGTCTTATTGATATTTTTCGCCAGGGGGTTTTCGTTGCTTGGGATAGATAGAGAGTGTGCATTGCATACCGCATATTCAGCTGAATAAGAAAATAGTGGAAGATGAGGTCATTCTAAAACATTCAACATTCTAAAACTATAGCGAAATATGAGGTCATTCTAAACACGATAAGATTTTTTCCATCAACCTACAGTTAATAAATTCACTTTTTGGATTGAAAAATTTGCTGTTGCAGCTTCTATTTGGTTTGTTTTTTCTCGTCAACTTTGTCTGGTAGATACTTGCCATCTAAGCCGTTAAAAGGCTACTACGGGCTACTTGTTATCTTGATTGCCCATAATTCTGCATCCCTGCAATTGTGAAGGACGTGATTCGGCAAACTTGATCAATCTATTGCCTGCTGTTAAAATGAAAACAAACTTCCCACGACACGAAATGAGTACCGTATGGATCAAAGAAAAACTTGGTCAAACATAATTTATAATGGACTGGGGTTTTTTCTTGCGGTCGGGGGGCTGCCGCGTCCGTTGTCTCTCTGCTTGGTTTCTGCTGGTTGATGATGGAGATTTATTTTGGATCTCTGTCGTCAGTCTGGTGGGAGCCGGACGTGGGGCCGGGGGCTGCGCTGGCTGCTGGATCGCGGGAGGAATTCCCAGTCTATTGGTTTTATGCACTTTTTCTTTTATTTTTCATAGTTAGGTTTGACACTTTAGTTGTATATATTTATTGTAAGTAATTCTTAGATGTTTTTAACCCGTATATTTTGTAAGTTTTTATGTGGAGGGCCCCTTGAAAATTAGCCATTAGGCTGAAGGGTCTCCCTCCTTAATAAATTGAAAATATGAATTTATGCACTTTTTGAAAAATCCTCAAAATTTGATTATATTATTGATCATGAAAATTTCTGTGTGTGCATTGTGTCAAGACCAAACTCATTTTAGACATATTGCAAAGCCTTGAATAGTTTGAATTGGTGCTTTTAGAAGCCAGATTACCGGCTAAAAATACCATGTTTTGTAAAATACTATTGCTCAAAATTAGGTTTTTCATGAATAGTGAAATCTAATAGTGAAATCTAATAAAAAGTGGCGTAACTACACCGTACAAAACATCGGTGCTCGCTTGTGGAATAACCATCCTACTTCCTTAAAGTCAATTTCAAAACATACAAATTTAGTAAAAAACTTAAAGAAAATATCATCTCCACATACCAAAATTAACTACAAAAAAATGTTAATGATTAAGACTCACAAGCCAAACATTGATCTCTTACTAACACAAATATATCTTACTGTTGAATTTTGTAGCTTCGTACTATGATGTAATTTTTCTTTTCTTTTTTCACATATCCTTTTAAGAATTAAATTTACGGCCCAGGCTAGATAAGCTCTGCTTCTCTTGGGTCGTGTAGAATACATATTTTTTTATCTTACATTGTATTAGGCTGTTGTATTCTGCGAATAAAATTGAATTGAATGCCGTAATTTAATTGTCTCTCACCCGGAAGAACAAAATAACGACCGCCTATTAAATTCGTTTGGTACTTGACACAAATACACAAAAGGAAATTAAAGATCGGTAATATAATAAATTTTTGATGATTTTCCAAAAGGTGTAAATTTTTGTTTTTCGACTCACCCGGTATGTGTAGTATCTGAAGCAAAAACACTTCATTGTTTTCAGTTTTCAAAGAATTTCGCGTTTGCAGCTGTAAGATTTAAATATTGAGCAGATTCTTCCGTTGTTTTTATGTTGCCTTCAGTATAGCCGCTTTTGAATACACACATAGAAACCTCTTATAAGGAACTGTAGCAGCCTCTTCAAGAAAATTAAGAAACTCTACAAAAGTTGTTTATCACCTCAAATAATACTGAAAAGTGTGATTTCAATTCTTCTTTCTTGTAATTCTCTGAGCTCAATAAGTTAGATTAGCGTTCCTCAATAAATTATGATAGATTGTGAAGTTCAGGTTCACCTTATAATTAAAAACTCTACAAAAAATGTTTACTATAAGGACTGGGTCCAAAGTTAAGAACCCCGTCTACAAAGCTCAGAGCCAAGTTTCTGATAAAAATATTGCCTGTAGCCGTTTTTTACAAATGAGATCTTCAATCTTGAACTGGATGCTGCAGAAGACACTTCACATTTCTTGACAACCTGTCACTTGGAAAGCAGTGGTTCTAATTTATTTGCGTTTGTAAACTGTTAAAAAGCGTAATCAAATCAAGAAATGAAGTTGGGTTGTTTATCCCATTGTCACGTTTTCAAAAATAGATTTGAATGTTAGCTTACTTCTTAGGCTAAAAATGTGAAGACAGCCTATTTGAATCCATCCTGTCCGTGTTTTCTTCTAGCAGATGCGTTTTCTATAGGTTGTGCCAACAGTTTCTTAAATCTTAGGACATTATTGCCACCAAAAGTTTCTCACGAGTTCCTTAAATTTTTAATACTCTAAATATAGAAGTAAAAGTTTGCTAAAAACGCTTCCAAAGTAATAATAATAATAAGAATAATATATTTATTTAAGGTTGGCACGATGATAGCTACGTTAAGCGAATTAAAGTACCTAGTAGGGTCTTACAACAAGTATTAAAGGGTCTGTTTCATCCAGCATGCCTTGCACGTGCCATCTCTTGGTTGGCCTTTGTTGTCGCCATTTTCATGGGCCATGAAAATGGCGACAACAAAGGCCAACTAACAGATGGCACGTGCAAGGCATGCTGGATGAAACAGACCCTTTAAGAGAAGTTGCACCTGAGAAAATTACAGCTGCAAATTACAAATTTCCTTGGCTTTTTAAATCCAGCTAGCACGGCTTCATAATTTTTACAAAATCGAGCCTACAGTTTCTTAAAATGGTTTCTAATAGAATATGAGTGTACTTTCATGGCTGCAAAAGGTTTATTTTTGCGAACTCGGTCTGAAAAGCGTGTATCGAAATGCCCCCCCTGACGTAACTCGATAACAAATGACTAAACTAAACAACGCCTTGAAGTAACCCCCGTCATTGCTCTTATGAAAGCAAACAGTGGCTGTACATAGATTTGTAATTCTCAAGGACTGGTGTTATGTTTTTTGCGTGAAATTAAAAAAATTTGGACGTGCTGGTGTATGTTTGAGAAATTCTTTGGTAACAAATGCTTTTCAACCGGCTTTTGTGGTTAAGATTGTGGATTAGAGTTTCATTGTTCACTGGTTTGACAACACTAGAATAGTGCGAAGTATGGAGTTAACACAGTAGTAATGTCGAGAATTCTCTACAGTGTATCTTGGTGAGTAACTGATAAAGGTTTTTTTGCTTTCGAGAATGCAAACGTACTGATTGATCAAAAAAGGTAGTAGATTTTTAGGTAGTAGGTTTTGCATTGTTTATAAGCTTGGGAGAACTAAGATATCGTGTTATATCGAGATGATTGTGTTGTAATAATGTTGTGAATTATCTACAGTGTATCTTGGTGGGTAACTGAAAAAGATTTTTGCTTTTGAGAATGCAAACGTACTGATTGATCAAAAAAGGAGTAGATTTTGCATTGTTTGTAAACTTGGGTGAACTAGAATATCGTATTATATCGAGATGATGGTGTTGTAATAATATTGTGAATTATCTACAGTTTGTCGTGATGAGAAAGTGAAAAGATTTTTGTTTTCGAGAATGCAAACGTACTGATTGATGAAAAAGGTAGAAAGTTTGCATTGTTTATAAGCTTGGGAAAACTAAAATATCGTGTTATATCGAGATGATTGTGTTGTAATAATATTGTGAATTCTCTACAGTGTGTCGTGATGAGTAACTGAAAAAGATTTTTGCTTTTGAGAATGCAAACGTACTGATTGATGAAAAAGGTAGAAAGTTTGCATTGTTTATAAGCTTGGGAGAACTAAAATATCGTATTATATCGAGATGATTGTGTTGTAATAATATTGTGAATTCTCTACAGTGTATCTGGGTAAATGGCTGAAAAGACTGTTGCTTTTGAGAATGCAATGACACTATTTGAAGACGTACAGATTCAAATTGTGTAGATTGGAATTTCATTGCTCGTTAAATTGATAACACTACAGTATCATCATTATAGTTAACTCTATGTCAAACTGTTGAGAGATTTCTGCAGTGCATATCGATAAGAGACTGAACAAAGTTATTGCTTTTGAGAATGAAATGAAAGTTCATAGAGACTGTTGATATACCTTTCAACTATTCTACCTCTACAAAAGAGTCTGGATCGAGCAATAGTTTTATACATCTTTAAACGAAATTGTTCGATTGAGTGGCGTTTTAGAATTTATCACTGCTGTGCACGTTAGAAAACTCCTCAAATTTCTACAAAATGTGTACAAATATCATTCGATTCAGACTGTCTTGTAAAATAACTAAAAGGTCTATTGTCTAATAGCTTGACAATTTTATTTAGAAAGTTACATGATATAGAGATAACCATGTGAATCTATGCTCATGCGAATTCTCTGCAGTTGGCTGAACATGAATGAATTCAGAATGCAGTGAAAATCTTTCAAGTCTTACAGATCCAAAAGTTGGTATTGTTTGTTAGCTTGTCAGGACTTAAGTGTTGTGATATATAGAGATAACCGTGGCTCAGTGATATAGTGAATCCTCTGAAGTATATTTCGATAAGAGGCTAAACAAAATTTTTTGTTTGTTTTTTTTTATACAAATTTTAGTTTTTAAATTCCTGAGTTTTTTATTTTATTTTGATGCGGTATGTCTGTGCTCAAGATTGATATGGTAGATAGATTGATAGATTGATAGTCCTTTGTTTTTGTATGTAAGAAGTCGTCGGAAAAATATGATTTCTATAATCAATGAATACAAAGAAAAGTCCTTTTTACTTTCATAATTTTGTCAATAATTGTTTCTAGATAGCCTGCGTGCAAACTCGACTGGATTCCCTTTCAGAAGTTTTCTTTCAAAAAGAATCATGGTTTCTACTGAAGCAGAAACCTTTGTGAAAAGAAATCAGTCGATTCTGCACGCAGGCTGCAAGAAAGCTAAATCAAGGAAATCTATAGCAGATATTTGCGTTTAAAGTTCAGAATTAATGTGCAAATAAGAGTCTCTGTAAGAATCCTGTTACATTCTCTGTAAGACACTAATGTACACATTTCTTTCTATCAATAGTCGGATTTTAACCCTTTTTGTTGTAAGGATCTCACATTTTTTGGATTTTTAGCCTTTTATAGGATTCCCGGAAAATAATTACTAGTCCATAAGCCCTCCAAAAATATATTTCTTAATAAAAGCGCCGGGAATTTAGAAGATGTAATACAGTACAGCATTATCCCAGTGGGCACAGTCCGGTTGATTCAGAGTTGAATTCTGGTTGTTAAATGGTTTTAACGTTGATCAACTAAGTATCAACGTTCCATCAACATAAATTTTCTGATGTAATTTGAGCGTTAGAATTTTACAATTGATATGACGTTGAAATAAGTTTAAATAACGTTGATCTAACATTTGCGAACAAATTTCATTTTCAACATTTCATCGACGCTTCTTCAGCTTTTTATCAATGTTGTTTGCCCACTGGGTTCATTTCACTAAAATGCGATGGTTATCATCACATAATATCAATGCCTTCTTATCGCGATGATAAAGTGCTTTCTTCATTGGGCGTTAGTTGCGATAACCTCGCAGTTGAAACTAGGCCTAACCTAACAAGAACATCGTTCATATGAGATTCTGCTCCCACTCCTCCCACGTGACTTTTTCATCATAAGTTATCAATGGATCAATTTCCTTGATCATAGTTTTCATCCAAAACGGTGTTGAAAGTAGATAGGCTTATTTGCCCAAGCACCGGTATTTCATTATGTCAGCAAACATTTGAAAATGTATGTCTAGAACTGTAGGACCTGTAGCAGGTTGATTTTGATGACTTCCCCTTGTTTCATATCTATAATAATTAAAGTGCCGCCTCTCAGTTTGTTATCATTTATTGCTGTGGGTTATTGCGAATTGCTTTTTTGTTGCCTAGCAAATTCGTCTTGTTTTGAATGAAAGGATGGCCTAGGAACGTTTGCTCATCAGGAGCCAGCTATCGCCTTTTAAGAAGATCATATGCATAGTCAGCAAAACGCTTATATCAAATCAATTGAAGTTAAGTTTTTAGATTGGTTTTCGAATGATATTTAAATGACGTTTTGGTGGTTTTTGCAGATTAGGCAGCTTTGCAAAATTTCGTTAGTTTTCAGTTAGTAACTGGTTGCTTGTGTGCAGCTTCTGCTGTTTTTCCTTCACGGAATCGGGCTTTGAAGTTTTCTTTTTGTGACCTGGTACATGTATAGCTGATACGTGTTGCATTTTGCAGCAAAAGTAGATTGACTGGCATTCGTTTCTCAGGTGGTTTGTATCAAATGTATCGAACTTGACTTGAAATTTATTAGTTGCGCAGTTTGTATGAATTTGTTTCCAGAAGCGGAACACTTTTGCTAGTTTCCCTCTCTTGATATGAATATCATTGTATCAAATATTAAACTTGCAGTGTATTAGTTGCATCATAGGCCTCAAATCTTGCAAATCTTTAAAAAGGTGGGTGTAAAATTCTATTTTATTTTTCTTTGAATTGAATGGTTTGAACGGAACTTAGGGTACTTTGCTGTAAATCTGTTGTGGAAAATTTTGTATATCTTTATTATTTTCCAAATGGCGGCTTTTTTATTTTTATTGAAAGAATTCATGGAAAATTTTGAAAAAATTAAAATCGCCTTAAATCCTAAATCAATTGAGGAAAAATGATATAATCTCCAAGAAAACCATAGTTTATTAAGGTTTACAATATGGTGAAGCAGAAATCTGTTGCTCTTCTGGTTTAGGATTTAGAAATTTGATGACGTCACAGCCTCAAATATAATAAATCCTGCCATTTTTAAAATAATGAAGATATCAAAAAATTTCCACAGCAGATTTACAGGAAAGTACCGTAAGTTATTTTCAAGTCATTTAATTCAAAGAAAATGTAATAGAATTTCATACCCACCTTTTTAAAGATGTGAGCCCTTAGTTGCACATTTTCCTATGAATTTTGCCAGAAGCGGAACACTTTAGCTAGTTTCCCTCTCTGGATACTAATATCATATATATTTCATATATATATATTTCATATTTGATTCATTTAGGGAGGGTTGCCCTTCAGCAAAGGCTGATTTTCAAGGGGCCCTCCATTAAAAACAGTTACAATATAATCTAAAATAAAAATAGTCCAAACCTAATTACAACAAAAACCATAATGTTAAAACCTAATTACAATAATTGATAATTTATATTAAAAGAAAATATTTACAAAGAGAAAGCAAATTACAAATTTTGGGCAAGGGCAGACTCTGTAACACAAGCGCCAGCCACCCCCGACCGACATGCCAAGCCAAAGCAACCGGCGACCGTAGACCCGGACCACCAATCGCCCCAGCCTGCCAGCCCAAGAGCAGCCAACGCCCCCACCACAAAATCTGGCCTCGCCCTCATGTCTGAATAGACTTTTTGAAGCTATTCAGAGAATCATCTTGATTCTTCGTCTATCAGGGTTTTTAACGGAACGTATACATGCATCTTTCTAGAAACGTGTCTTCTACAGTGATAATAGGTTTTACTAAAGCAGATCAGAAGTCGAAGCGTCCAAAAAAAGTTTGCTATGTTTTTTAATTCTCCTCAAATATAATTTCATATACGCAATACCGTGTTTGTGCCCATGATGTAAAATTTAGAATATAAAATCAATCAATCAATCAATCAATGATGTATCATGACTGATCGAAAGTTTCTTGTCTCTTACAGGCTCCAAGACTTGTGAAACGGAGACCGACGTGTCGCTAATTCCTGGAAAATCGCAGTCGCTCACCGATCTGAAACTGAATTTCAATTCTTCGTTATCGTACGCCGATCGCCTAATGTTGAAGAAACATCGCAAAGAACCTCAGTCACCTGGAGGCTACGACAATAAGGGAAATTCACCGCTCTCAAAGAAGACTGCGAAGGCAAAAACACGACAAATATCACCAAAAACAGGGCAAGTGTCACCGAAAATACCACAAGCGTCACTGAAATATGACTCTAAAGAAACGAGGACTCCTGCGAAGAAGCAAATAGCCCCTGCGAAGAATGATATACAATATCCAAGTGCAGTCAATATACGGCTGTTGCATAGCGACGAGGATGTCAGCTCTGATCGAGAAGGAGGCTCACCAATCATAACCGAAAATGCCGACGAGAATCCCACACCGAGAACCGACCGCTGCACTTTATCACAGATGGGTCGTCTCGCTATTGTAGAACTGAGTTTCTCGGATCCCGAGAATGATTCTAAGAGTATCGATGGAAATCACATCTCAGTTTCCAGCAGCCAATCTTCTATGTCTATCAGGCGTGCCGCAAGTAGTATTCATAGTCATAATAGTGATCCAGCAATAGCAAAACCAGTACTGGTACCGCATCCGCCTGCCGCACCACCCAATACTTATGTCGCGCGGCAGAAGATTTTGATGGAGCAAAAGAAGAAAGGTTCCAATAGACCCGATGTTGATATGTCAAAAGTTAAGAAACTTCTAAGGCAAGAAGACAAACGATGGAAGCCATCGGAAAAATACGTTGGCCTAGATTCATTTTTTATGGCTGGTGTTGAAAAAGAGGACAAAGAAAATATGGGTGCACACGCGGCCCAAAATGTTTCTAAGGAGACTGCACCACCTTTAGCGATGGATACAAATAGTTGTCCTCAGATTACCGTGGGGTTGGCTGATAGTTGGAGACCTGATTCTAGTTTATCGCAAGCGGAAGGGCCTAGTGGTGTTGACAAAAGGGTAAACAAACCTAAAATACGTCAAAATCAAAACAAGGCAGCGAAAAAGGAAGATAAACTAAAGCATGATACTCAAAAGATAAGANATGTATATTGTTGTGTTCCAAAAAGGCAAAATCATTCTCTGAGCACAAATCCTGTAGTACAAAGTTTACTCTCTTTCTCTTCGATTCATACCTTCGATTCATACGTATGCATGCATCTTTCTAGAAACGTGTCTTTCTACAGTGATAATAGGTTTTACTAAAGCATATCAGAAGTCGAAGCGTCCAAAAAAGTTTGCTATGTTTTTTAATTCTCCTCAAATATAATTTCATATACGTAGTACCGTGTTTGTGCCCATGATGTAAAATTTAGAATATAAAATAATCAATCAATCAATCAATCAATCAACCAATCAATGATGTATCATGACTGATCGAAAGTTTCTTGTCTCTTACAGGCTCCAAGACTTGTGAAACGGAGACCGACGTGTCGCTAATTCCTGGAAAATCGCAGTCGCTCACCGATCTGAAACTGAATTTCAATTCTTCGTTATCGTACGCCGATCGCCTAATGTTGAAGAAACATCGCAAAGAACCTCAGTCACCTGGAGGCTACGACAATAAAGGAAATTCGCCGCTCTCAAAGAAGACTGCGAAGGCAAAAACACGACAAATATCACCAAAAACAGGGCAAGTGTCATCGAAAATACCACAAGCGTCACTGAAATATGACTCTAAAGAAACGAGGACTCCTGCGAAGAAGCAAATAGCCCCTGCGAAGAATGATATACAATATCCAAGTGCAGTCAATATACGGCTGTTGCATAGCGACGAGGATGTCAGCTCTGATCGAGAAGGAGGCTCACCAATCATAACCGAAAATGCCGACGAGAATCCCACACCGAGAACCGACCGCTGCACTTTATCACAGATGGGTCGTCTCGCTATTGTAGAACTGAGTTTCTCGGATCCCGAGAATGATTCTAAGAGTATCGATGGAAATCACATCTCAGTTTCCAGCAGCCAATCTTCTATGTCTATCAGGCGTGCCGCAAGTAGTATTCATAGTCATAATAGTGATCCAGCAATAGCAAAACCAGTACTGGTACCGCATCCGCCTGCCGCACCACCCAATACTTATGTCGCGCGGCAGAAGATTTTGATGGAGCAAAAAAAGAAAGGTTCCAATAGACCCGATGTTGATATGTCAAAAGTTAAGAAACTTCTAAGGCAAGAAGACAAACGATGGAAGCCATCGGAAAAATACGTTGGCCTAGATTCATTTTTTATGGCTGGTGTTGAAAAAGAGGACAAAGAAAATATGGGTGCACACGCGGCCCAAAATGTTTCTAAGGAGACTGCACCACCTTTAGCGATGGATACAAATAGTTGTCCTCAGATTACCGTGGGGTTGGCTGATAGTTGGAGACCTGATTCTAGTTTATCGCAAGCGGAAGGGCCTAGTGGTGTTGACAAAAGGGTAAACAAACCTAAAATACGTCAAAATCAAAACAAGGCAGCGAAAAAGGAAGATAAACTAAAGCATGATACTCAAAAGATAAGAAATAGTCCTAAAATTCCTAACAGTCCGAGTAAAAGTGTCGGAAAAGATCACCGCAAAATTAAAGAAAAAAATACCGCTGCAACCCCTAGCGTCAAAGCGTCATTAAATTTATCGTCTGAAAATGATACACCAAGGATGAGCATGACAGACTTCGATTTTCTAAGTGCAATGCCACCATTACCGAAAGGCGACGATTTGAGCAAACTTCACCGCGCGTCAACTGTTACGTTGTTCGCGTTGAGCCCGCAACCGCCAGATATTTGGAATGATGATAGCGAAATTGATTTGCTGAGTGATCCGCACTCGCCAAAATACGAGAAATATGATATGATTGAGAAATTCGCGAAAAAGGCGGCAATGAGTAAATCCGAGGCGAAAGGAACGGAGGCGATGAAGACGACAAACTCCGCGCGGTTAGAATCGGATCAAGATGACGCATTAGCATTAGAAGCCCTATCAATGGAAATTACGGATAAAGACATTACCGAAAAGGAAGGCGGTGAAACGAAAGACGAAGACGAAATCTGGGACGACGATAGTTTAAGTATCGAAGATAACGATGATGGTTCGGGATTAACGAGTTCTGGTGATGGGGATACCCATTATGAGGGGGATGACTCCGATGACGTTGACCTGCAAGATGTTAAAGATCAGATCGTAGAGTTAAATACAATTTATTAGAGGATACTGTTTGTCATGCACCATAGTTCTGATGCAGATTATGATCTATTTTGCCAAATACATGCATTTTTAGTGAAAAGTTGAGCATAGGAATCAATCTTTAAAAACATTGCGTGATTGGTTGATGCATCTTTTGTTTGATTTAATGGCTTGAAAGAAACTTCAGGTTCTTCGTTATAAGTGCCATATTGATTATTTTCAGAATTATTGCGTTTATATTTTTGTTGAAAGAATTCAAGAAAAACTTTGAAAATAATTAAAATCATCACAAATCCTAAATCGATAGAGGAAAACGGTACAATCTTCAAGAAAACCATAGTTTATGAAGGTCTATGATATGGCGGTAAGCAGACATCCATATTTTTTCTGGTTCACGATTTAGCAATTTGATGACGTCACAACCGGAAAACTGTTTGAAACATAGANGATGACGTTGACCTGCAAGATGTTAAAGATCAGATCGTAGAGTTAAATACAATTTATTAGAGGATACTGTTTGTCATGCACCATAGTTCTGATGCAGATTATGATCTATTTTGCCAAATACATGCATTTTTAGTGAAAAGTTGAGCATAGGAATCAAATCTTTAAAAAACAGTGCACGATTGGTTGATGCATCTTTTGTTTGATTTAATGGCTTGAAAGGAACTTCAGGTTCTTCGTTATAAGTGCTTACTGGCAATCTTTCACGTATTGATTATTTTCAGAATTATTGCGTTTTTCTTTTTGTTGAAAGAATTCAAGAAAAACTTTGAAAATAATTAAAATCATCACAAATCCTAAATCGATAGAGGAAAACGGTACAATCTTCAAGAAAACCATAGTTTATGAAGGTCTATGATATGGCGGTAAGCAGACATCCATAGCTTTTCTGGTTCACGATTTAGCAATTTGATGACGTCACAACCGGAAAACTGTTTGAAACATAGAAGACGCTGTAATTCTGAAAATAATCAAGATATCGAAGATTTCATTCATTCATTACTTATTTTAAGTAGGCTGGCACGATTTCTAGCTATATTAAGGCTAATTTAGGCCTACTATGCATGCCGCATCCAGGCATGGGACCCCTAGTTTAACGTCCCTTCCGAAGGACGACGACGAAGTGAGTTGCTTGGTCAGGCATCTGGAAGGTCACCCATCCGGATTTTAACCTCACGCGACCAACCTTAACTTCAGTTACCTAACGGAAATTTTTAATTCTGGGGCCATTCACCCCAGGTTGCCAAGTAACACTTAAAGCAAAGTACATGAAGTTCCTTTCAAGCTATTGAATCAAAAGAAAGATGCATTAACCATTCGTGCAATGTTTTTTAAAGATTTGATGCCCATGCTGAAAAGTTGTTGTTAGAGTCCGGGGAGCTGAAGACTTGGTCAGAATCAGGACTGAATTTACCACATATGGCACCGGGCGCTACAACTCACTGTTTTCATCAATTAATGAAAAATAAATGTAACTCCGCTTCAAATTAAGCGAACAACGGTTTTCTTTCCCCACATAAGGAAAGTCTGTTAGCCTGTGGTAGCGCTGTAGGGCCCCAGGCCAAAATATTGAGTAGTTATTGCGGGACAAATGGACCAATGTTTCCAAATTATGGTATGTTCCTTATTTTGACAGTTACCTGCAAGTTCCTTAATCTATATTTGGATTTATCATTAACCACCTTAGGAAAAAGACTTTCGGCCAATAGACCAGTTAACTATCCTACAAAAGAGTTTGGATCGAGCGATATTTTTATACATTCTTATACGAAAGGTTCGATTGAATGGCGTTAGTGCTTCTATCGCTTTTGTTCACATTCGAAAATTCTTCAATATGTATCTATAAAAAATATTGTTTGATTCAGACTCTTTTTTAGAATAACTAAAAGGTCTATTTGACTTTCTCTGTTTTTCTTTTGAAGAATCTATTCTATAGTTCGTCTTTTTATCAAATTTGTTAGATTAGAAAAGTCCAGTTTTCCTTTCATGAATCTTTCGCTGTGGCTCTTCTAGAAATCAATTCGTTAGAAATGTTCGTCCTGTAAACTGTCAAATATTTGCATTGTTACTACTGAGGGGGGCTACTCCCTAACTTTCAATATGGGGGATCCATGCCAGTATTTCAATACTGACCCCTAAATATTGAGTCTAATGTTCTGGAGAAGCCAAATATTGCTATTTATTTATGGTTCAGGGTCCTGGAGACCCCAAATATTGTTATTTATTGCATTATGTATTAACAGATGAACAATAGAGTACAGGACGTACGAATGATGTGATGGGTCACTGTAATGAATTGCGCCGAATTGTATGATTCTCCCTATATTCAGATTCATGCACCCCAAATTTTGATTTGATGTAAGATTTCAAACCCCAAATATTGGCACGGATGCCCCCGTATTGAAAGTTCGGGAGTACCCCCCCCCCCTGGGTATTACCACCGATCTTATCATTAGAATAATTTATGTTAGAACTCAAAAGAATAGGGAAGAGTGAGGCCAGTTGTCACAGGGGTAGGTTGTCACAGTCACAAACTAAATGCAAACACAAACCGAGGAAAACTTTGCCGATGATATTTTCTGGGAGGTTATGATGTGCTTCTTTCAAATGGATCAGCAAAAATCAAAACAATTAAAGAATTCGACTGAAAACGAGAGTGTGACAACTTATCCGTGTGACAACTAGCCCCACTCTCCCCTATGACATAGCACTTGATCCAAAAATTGTGATCGTTTTTCAGAATTTTCGTTACTTTCTCACAGAGTTTTCTGCCAATGCGCAATTTTGTTGCATTGATAACATTGAAAAATGCTTTTCCACTTNCTAGTTGTCATAGGGGTAGGTTGTCACAGTCACAAATGGAATGCAGACACAAACCGAGGAAAACTTTGCCGATGATATTTTCTGGGAGGTTATGATGTGCTTCTTTCAAATGGATCAGCAAAAATCAAAACAATTAAAGAATTCGACTGACAACGAGAGAGTGACAACTTATCCGTGTGACAACTAGCCCCACTCTCCCCTATGACATAGCACTTGATCCAAAAATTGTGATCGTTTTTCAGAATTTTCGTTACTTTCTCACAGAGTTTTCTGCCAATGCACAATTTTGTTGCATTGATAACATTGAAAATGCTTTTCCACTTTATGTATTATGTATTATGGATTACATGTTGTTGTTGTTGTTGTTGTTGGATTATATTAGAGTTTATGCAGTGGATGACTACACGAAGAAACATGGATTGTCTGCTCTATTATTTAGCGACGTATTTAAAAAAATCTTAAATTTTAGCCCAGTTCTATTTTTTTTCGGCTAAAATAAACAAACTCAAAAAGTACATCTACTGTGCCTATCATGGCGAGAATTCGGAGTTCCCCCCATGAAAGGCACTTACAATTCAAAAATATCACTATTCAAAAATTGCAAAGAAAAAACCTAGTATATGTCTCACACTAGACGTCATGTGACAACCAGAAAACAACCAGAAAGTTTTGGAAAAATACGAGTGCAGCGCAATAAGCAAAAGGACCTCCTCTGCGCAGACAGACAGCCACCACCCACAGCCCGATGCGTGACCCCAACCGGGACAGCACACCAAAACCAAAGGGCAGAAGCCGCCAATTCGCACAGCAGAAATCCCATCCGCCCACTTTCCCGAACCCATGTTGGAGATAGTTTTGCAGTTCTCGTAAAAATCACCTAACGTCAAATGCGATAGGTTCTGTCGATTTTCTCCCGACATGCATTGTTGTTTTGCAATTTTTTAAAACAATTTGATTTATTCTTTAAACTGATAAGGCCATAAGACCATGAAAGGAAAAAATTCAGCGAGTATGATGTGGTTAATTTGCCATATTTTTGCATCAATTTTGTCGCCCGTCTCATCTATCCGTCGACTAAAATTCACCCTTTCCCTTTCGTGGAGTTCTTTTCGGCAGTTAACTGTGATCTGTACGATCTTTTCATGATTTCACACCTGTCTTCAACTGCCCTGTTACCTACGCTCATTGATTGAAAAATCTCTAGGGTTACAGATAAAATACAAAAAACTGTTTAACTTTGCTTGTTTCATGGTCAACACTGTTTTGAGGCTTTTAAAGACAGATTTGATTAAGGTAGTTCAACATTTACCGTCATCTCTTTACCCTTACTATCATCAAGGTAATTGTAAAGTCGTTTTGAAATTCAGTATTTGACATTAATTTGCTCTTCCCACCCAACTCAAACTATGCAATATCAAATCACAACAAAAACNGTTCTCCCGACATGTATTGTTATTTTGCAATTTTTTAAAACAATTTGATTTATTCTTTAAACTGATAAGGCCATAAGACCATGAAAGGAAAAAATTCAGCGAGTATGATGTGGTTAATTTGCCATATTTTTGCATCAATTTTGTCCCCCGTCTCATCTATCCGTCGACTAAAATTCACCCTTTCCCTTTCGTGGAGTTCTTTTCGGCAGTTAACTGTGATCTGTACGATCTTTTCATGATTTCACACCTGTCTTCAACTGCCCTGTTACCTACGCTCATTGATTGAAAAATCTCTAGGGTTACAGAGAAATACAAAAAACTGTTTAACTTTGCTTGTTTCATGGTCAACACTGTTTTGAGGCTTTTAAAGACAGATTTGATTAAGGTAGTTCAACATTTACCGTCATCTCTTTACCCTTACTATCATCAAGGTAATTGTAAAGTCGTTTTGAAATTCAGTATTTGACATTAATTTGCTCTTCCCACCCAACTCAAACTATGCAATATCAAATCACAACAAAAACGGTACTAAGATTTCGATTTGGCTTCAATAAAACTCGCTGTACGTCCAATCAAAAGGCGGTCATGTTTGCAGCTTGAATAATTTATAAGAGGTCCTACGCAAGTTTCAAGCTAACAAGTCTGTTGGTTGCCTGTCGCTGTTGGTCGCTATTCTGCCGTTAATCCGTTACTGGTAGCACTATTATCACAAAGAAAAGGCACTAATTGTCGAAGTCGCTGCCGGCCTGATCAAAAAGTTTTAAATCTACAAAAAGACACAGTTTCATTTTGGTTCTCTTTGGTCGTTCATCAAGAAATGTTGATGGTAGAACTCGCAGAAAGCTAAACGATTTGGCTTTGTGTGAACAGCTAAAGATCTGCTGCTTGAAATAGCAGAAATAACAGGTAAATTTGCTAGCTTTGTTATGAATGAAAGTTGCAATTAGACTCTGTTTTCTCAGAAACAACGGAAAGGCTTCGGTCTTGAAAGTTTCGTAGCATTTCTCGGTTTACGTTAGCTCTTAAGTATTTCTACAGCTCTTTAGTATGAAACATCAAACGAACTCTAATCTTGGAGCAAGTATAGTTCAATCGTTAAGAAAGGAAACTTTACCGTTGCATTTATTTTATGCATTTCTTTCAGGGTTAGAAACTACTAAATGGTTTCCGTATGAAAAGGTGTCTGCTATAGATGAGCCTTGATGTGTACAGCTTGCAAAACTTTCAAGTAAAGAAGTTGTTCGAGTTGTTCTCGTCCCGCAACGACTATAATGAACTCCTTGTTATAATTGTCAGAAATCTGGTTATTTTGCAATAAGTGTTCATCAATATAGCAGAGTCGCTTTAGTTGTCACGTTTGCATCACATATTTCCGCATATTTCTGCTCTTGAGCTGAATTCACACTTGAGGCGATTTTGTGGTGCGATGCAGCGCGCGCGACAAAGTCGTTGAATTAATCCAACTTTGTCGCATTGCGATGCTTCATCGTTATCTAAAATGTGTCAAGAACGACGCTTCAAGTGTGAATCCAGCCTCAGGTGGATTTCTGCTGGGTAGTGCCTGGGACGTGCTGCTTACTTCTGTCCGTCAACCGTTTAGATGTGCGCCCTACGTACTTTGTATCACACCGGCACCCAACTTCGAAGAAATTTTCTGTTATTAAATGCAGCTTTTCAATAGGCCTTTTTGAAACAAACTTTGAGCAAGCAAATTTTTATCCCATCTAACGCGCCACGCATCTTTCTGATCTGGTATTTAGAGACATGAGTATTTACTTTCAATTTTTGTAATTCTGCTATCTCGACTAGAGTCTCGCATCCTCGTTCCAGATTATATTGTTGTCAGTGACAACATTTAGATGTTGCAACAACGATGAAATTTCAAGTTAATGCAAATCAGGAGAATCTGGTTCTTCGATAATACCTTTTATTACGTCTTCAAATTCAAAAAGTCTAAACATCATGAAATCATACGGTAACGTGATAACTTTAATTTTCTTATCTTATTACTCTAGCCAGAAACTTGCTACGAAGAAAAAACTGCCCGAAAAACATAACTATGTAGACTGAAATTTCATTATATTATTATGTCTTTAAACTGTTGCAAGTCATAATACTGGCAAAACAACGCCAAGAAGTTATGACTTTCATTTTTATGATTTTGTTACTCCAATCAGAAACTGGTAAACTGCAAAAGGTGCTGTAAAGAATGGATTTTAGAACAAAGCAAATCTACAGGGTGATACAGAAAAATGTATAGATGTTTGACAGCCTGTAGCTCTCTAACTATGTATCAAAGTCATATAAACTGATAATGCTTGTGTAGCTAACATATCAACTTAGATCAGAAAATGTAGTCTTTCAATATTGGTGGTATTGTTCTCATATTGCAAGCGATTTTATAAAAATTCTACATCTCCAAATCCTTCAAAACAGGCTAAAATCATTGATCAAATTTTGAAAATGTTGAAATTGATAATATCAACAGACTATAACGCTAAAGATGGCGGCAAAATACTTTTTACCAAGGTGCATTGCAGTTTTTAATCGAATTTCTAATAGAATCGTTGAATATTCTTAATTGGAACGCAATCTATCTTGGTACAAGGTTCCTCGGCGCCATCTTTAGCATTATCATCTATTAGAAATAAGCAGTGACTGGCTGCCATTTAACCTGCCGGGAAAAGCAACCAAAAGGGCGATCAAGCGACCAAGCTGCTTCACTTTGGGGTCAATAAAACAATGAAACTTTTTGAGGACACGCCCTCTATTGTTGCTTAGAACACCTCTCCAAACCCCATTTTTACCGGTGCTAAAATAGAATTTTTGAACAATTTTGTAACACTATTTTTATAAATTGGCATTCTAAGTTCCCAAGTTTTTATAATGCAATTGGGATCTCTTTTGGTAACAGAATTAGCTTGTTAAAAAAATTGAAATTGAGTAAACATTATCTACTTTGGAGTAGAATGCCTATCTTGATCCCATATTTACCAGTGTCAAATTGGAAACTCTGACAATTTTGTAACTGCTTTTTATGAATCACCACCTTCAGGAAAATTTTCCTGTAAATTGGAAGCCTTGAGAATTCTGTGATACTTTGCCGATCAACATTTTTAAGGACGCCAATCTTTACTTTGGCTCAGAAAGACATTTCTACGCAAATCTGGAATTTTGGAGAAGCTTAAAAAGTTCAATTCTTCAAAAGAAATTGTTGTAGAAGTTAAAGCATCCAATTAGATGTCTCCAGAAGAACGTTATACTTTGAATCGCACCGACTGATTTTTGAGCTCCTCGTGAAAGTTTGAAAAGGAATAGAAAAAAAAACGTGGAAAAGGATGGATAGCGAAATTTGCTTGAAGAGAAAGCGAAGAAGGATGAAAACAAGCAAAGAAGACAAGCAGGGGATTCAGAAATAGTTAGTTTGCCGGTTGATGCTTTTGCGTTAATCTAAAAAGAACAATGCCTCAAAAATATTGTTAGAAAGTTTCAATGCACTACATACAGGCCGGCAAGGTTTTTATTGTTACTTCCTTCCTTCAAAATTATCAATATTTGGTCAACCTCAATGTGATAAAAATGGTTTCCATAGTGACATATTAGAAATTCTTACTTTGACTGCTTTTTCAAATCAAATTAATTCTCTAAAGGAAACAATGAAACCAAACTTGTCGGAGATCGAAGAGAAACATCGGAACGAGTGCAGTTTAGCGGGCGGCGCTAAATGTCATATTCCTTTTGCAGATATTGAATTAAACAAATCCCTCACCCTACCTAGTCCTAACTTACCCCTAACTAACCCTAACTTACCCTATCTAGCCCTAACTCACCCTAACTAAACCTAAAAACCCTTTTCTAAAAATAACCCTAACCCTTACCGTATGACATACAACAACACAACATTCGAATGCCGCCCGCTAAACTGCATTCTAGCCGAAACATCAAACATAGAAAGAGAGCAAAGGAAATAGAGAAACCCTTTATTTGTTTTGAAATAATGAAAACTTGTTGGTGATGTCCTCGGCACCTGGTATGAAATTAAAGCTCTTATCTTCTATCTTTCATTTTACATTTTCATTTTAAATTTATTTAAACAGGGTTACAATTCAGAGTTAAAAACTTGCTTCACAATTGGCCCTGTGCAAAACATATTTACAATTTCAGCTTATTAGAATAAAATATATGAGTATGATCTATTAGTGCTTACTAAAGAAAAGAAATTAAACGAAAAATGGAATTGCTAACGTTAGAGACAATCGTATAAGTTTCCATTCTGGATTTAAAGCAGTGAATAGAGGATGCCAATTTTGTTTCAACTCAAGATCGTTCCCAACTTTAGCTCCGCGATAAGCGACAGATTTTTGTCCATAAGATGCTCTCATTAGGAGTATTTGCAGGTCAGTCCCAGGCCGAAAGTTGCGAAGAACGCGAGTACATGGTAATCTTTGGTAGGTATGTCATCTTCAACATTGTTGACTATTAGAATCCGTGTATTGATTACAGGTGAAGGTGAAGGTGAAGTTGCGGTTTTTAGCTCCAAGCGCTGTGATCGCAGAAGTAGCTAAGCGCTAATCGAGTCCGAGACCTCTTGTCATGACCCTCCAGAGGTGCTGGTGGGATTTCATTTCATTTTATTTTAAATTATTTAAACAGGGTGAAATTATCAAGACATATCATACCTGTTTTCCAAACTGCCCTGTACAAAGAATAATCTAAACACACAACGTGTAAACAAAATTAAAAGTAGTTTATTTAAAATAGTTATAGGAAGCAGAAAGGGTTGAGTGCTTTCGTTCATGTTCTGGAGCTTTCAAGACAAGATAGCAATGAACATGTAACTGTTTCAAAATCGGAGAGCTTTCCATTAACCTTACAGCATTGCATCCTGTTCGACAGGTAGGAATGAAACCAGCGTAGTTCTTTATTTCTAGCCTCATAGAATTGACGGTGTCAAAGGCTTTTTTTAATCGATAAAATGTAACCGACGTATATTGTAAGTCAATATTTAGGTACCAGTCATTTGTGCACTTTAACAAACAGGTGAGGACTGAGTGCAGCTTTCTGAAACTTGACTGCTGAGAAAACATGAACCCCTTCCGCCTGAAATTCTGGCTGCAAAGTCAGTGAATTACAACACGGCGCCACAACACCACAACACCTTACAATGAAATCTCACTGGCTTAAGAATTAATGGGGAGCTGAAATTGTTTCCAATGTTTGCAAAATCTTGCTGCATAAATCCTGCAACGATTTAATTCATGTTTAACTCGTCTAAAGGGGCCTTTGCAACCGGCATGCCTTGCACGTGCCATCTCTTGGTTGCCGGTCATTTTCGTGGACTATGAAAATGGAGTCAACAAAGAGACCACAAAAGATGTATTCACAAAGTATGCCGGTTGCAAAGGCCCCTTTAATTTGAATGCCTTCATGCCACTCGGACTCAATTTAGGTTTGAGAACTTAAAGAGAATCTAAGCATGTATGAGCCTTTGGTAAAAATAGCCATGCAAAGACAATAGGCCGTGGCACGTGTTGAACCATATTTGGGTAAATGATCTACGTCTACTGGAAATACTGATATCTGATAGGCTAGAATTTGACCGCAAGTGGCTTGAGCCACTTTTATATGCCTTGATTCCCTTTAAGCTATGTGTTATTCAAGCATGGCAGATATCCGGAAAATGCTGTAAAAAGTGAATGCTTTGGTTATGTTGATTTCGGGGTATATAGAAAACGGTCAGCGTAGATGCAACACTATAAAATTCAATGTGATAAGATGGAGCAAGATGAGCCATAATGGGGCAAAAGAAGTATGGACAAATTCATAGATTTACTGTTTTTGTGCTTTAGATGAAGAAAATTAGTTTCCATCTTGAGCAAGGACTATTTTAATCATGGAAAAAGCTGCCGCTTGTCAACCAAGGAAACCAAGCCTATGTTTTTAGTAGAAGCAAAAAATCAAATGTCCCATTCTGCCCTCACTCTGGCAAATTTTACCCCATTCCACCCTTGTTTTCAAATAGCATTGCTTCTTAGCCT
>REGM01000097.1:287400-322946 GCA_004194415.1 Aurelia aurita
GATATCACGATAAAGACAAGCATTTCAAGCCTTGCTGTTATTTCAAAAGTATTTCAAGAATAGCTGATAAATATTGAAAATTTACCCTTTGATAAAAGGTAAGTACAATGTTAAACTTCGGTTACTGCTAGTAGTACTACAAGGTTTAATCTATGCTATATCATTCGATATCACGATAAAGACAAGCATTTCAAGCCTTGCTGTTATTTCAAAAGTATTTCAAGAATAGCTGATAAATATTGAAAATTTACCCATTGATAAAAGGTAAGTACAATGTTAAACTTCGGTTACTGCTAGTAGTACTACAAGGTTTAATCTATGCTATATCATTCGATATCACAATAAAGACAAGCATTTTGAAGTCTTGCTGTTATTTATAAAAACGTCAAAAACCGTGCCAAATTAACATGGTTTACTCAAGAAACAGGCCTGTGCTACGATCAATTTCATACTAAAAACAACGTTTTACGAATTGCAGATACTGATCAATTGCTTGGGTAAAATTTTCGTTACTGTTGGTGACACTGCCAGAAGCAATAAAAGATTTAGTATTGGTTATGCTACAAGTCTTTATTATGTCTAAATTTCACAACACAAAGACAATTATTTTACTCATCGCTGATACTGAGCAAAATCTTCTGTAGAAGAAGATACCCGAGATACCCTCTCGTAAATTTTGGTGACACATACAAGAATTAACCAGTGCTTTAATACTGGTGATGCTAACATCAATTAATCTATGCTATATCCCCTATATCATTCTATATATCATTCAGTATTACTGAAAACAAGTATTTAAAGCATTGTTTGCTGATTCTAACCAAACACATGAGCAAAAACTGCATTCATTTTAGTAATACTTCAAGAAGCAATCTATGCTACGCCATGCTACGTCACTCGATTTCACACTGAAGATAAGTATTATACACATCGCTGATATACTGATCAAAAGCTTGGGTAGAACTTGCGTTCCTGTTGGTGGTACTCTAGTCTTTGCAACATTGCTTGATTTCAAACTAAAGACATGCATTATATGTATCGCCGATACTGATCAAGATCTTGGGTAGAACTTGCGTTGCTGTTGGTGATTCTCCAATTACTTGATTTCATACTAAAGACAAGCAGTATACGTATCACTGATACGTATCACTCAAGAGCTTGGGTAGAACTTGTGTTGCTGTTGGTGATTCTCTAATCGTTGCGACATTACTTGATTTCATAATAAAGACAAGTATTTTACACATCGCTGATACGAAGCAAATTTTTGGGTAGAATTTGCATCAATTTTGGGGATGCTACAAGACGGAATCAATGCTTTGGTTTGGTGATTCTACAAGCGGATACTCTCTGCTACATTATTTAACTTCAAACTAAAGACAAGTCTTTTTAAAAAGCTTTTCTTACACTGATTTAAAGATTGCGGGCTCTATTGTCGGTGATACTACAAAAGCAATATATGCTATTTCATCCAATTTCATATCAAAACAACCGTTTTACAAATCGCAGCTGCTGAGCAAAATCTTCTGTAAATCCTTCGTTACTGTTGGTGAAACTACAATGCTGCTATCAATAGCTGACGTTAACAAACCGCTGCTAAATCAAAGACTACTTTACTTCTCATCTGCCAGAATCGACCTGTAGATAGTGCCTTCAAACAAGTTAGCCATACATGGTGAGTTTTTATTTAATATTTTTCATATCTAAAAAGTGCTCATTCGTCAAACAAGGGCAGATTTTCTAACAATGAATCAGTCACTTTGATTGACACTCCGTTTCAAAGCGATTAGTTATCGCAGACAAAAAAATTCTACTGCTGAATTAGACTGGCTACATGAGTCTCAGTTTTCCGCATTGAAATGAATGATGATTATGGCTTCAAACTGAGAGAAAATAAAAACATCAGGTTGAAAAAGTTAAATGAATACAAGGAATCACGTCGTCAGTCTACTGCTGAATGGCCAATTCGTAAACGTAAACGAGGAAACCGCAGAAGAGAACCTGAAACCGGGATAGCTAACTAACTCACTGTGCAAGCGAAAATGGATCTTTAGAGAAGGTGTTGAATTTCTATTGAAAGTAGAATAATGGATCTAAACATCTGCTACCTCGTTCATATTTCTCTCATTAAGAATCTGAATAGTAAATGTTTGAACTACACACACAAATGTACTAGAGTTGCATCACCCGCTGTTCAGCTTCTAAATGAGATATCTAAAATTGAGGCAGAGCATGTTAGATCTTATCCTTTTATTTTCATCAAAATTCATGCCTTCTCTTAACAACCAATTTTCGCTTGCACAACGAGTTAGTTAGCCATCCCAGTTTTAGGCTGTGTTTTTGCGTTTCCCTTTGTTTACATTTGCAAGTTGACTATTCAACCGTTGAATCTCTTTGTTTGCGATCGCTAATGGCTTTGAAATAAAGGTGAAGCTACGGTTTTTAGCGCCAAGCGCTGGAATCGCAGAAGTAGCTAAGCGCTAATCGAGTCCTCAACCCGTGTTAAGACGCTCGATAGGTGCTGGTGGGGTTTGAACCCAACCCATCTGACAGTTCTGGCTGCAAAGTCAGTGGATTCAAACACGGCGCCACAACACCTTATGAAATGGCGTGCCAATCAAAAGCAACTGATGCTATTTTTACAAAATCTGCGTTTCTTCATTCGTCAAGCTTTACAAGGAAGCTTGTGGAAACGATCATACTATAGCACTCTCCTTCGCAGAGGCTGTATTACTAGGACCAGTGACGGACCGCGCCGAAGGCGCAACGAGCGCGCAGCGCGAGGTAGGAGGCAGCGAGAACTTATGATCATATCATCCCTCCTATCCGTCCTCCGGTAATACAGCCTCTGCGAAGGAGAGTGATACTATAGCTTGGCAACAACTTGTCCGATTTACTCAGACAAGGTCTCAAGTGTTAAGTTGAAGCCGTTTTTCATACAAAAGCATCAAATACGAGACAACTGAAATCACAGCTTATCCACAGCAGCCAGACAAAAATGAAAACAGTTTTGTCAGGAAATCCTGTACAATTTTAAGATTTTTGTTGCTCAAATGAATGTGGCTAACAAGTTTCATTGCAAGTTATAGATAGCTAGTAAACATTGGCCTTGCTCTATTACTAATTCAGCTGCAGATCATTAGAAAGAGATCTTGTTCTGACTATCCCACTTTACAAAAGCTAGACGTTTACTTTTCGATGTCAAATTTTTATGCAATAATCACGAATTTTTCCTCCAACTAATGTAAACAAACTCCATAATTACTGCATATCCCAGACAAGTTGAATAACTTTATGCCTTATTCTATTGCAAGCTCACAGACACAAGTTATTAACGTGTGCCGTATTACATTGCCAGCTCTGCAAAAGTCACAAAGAAATACACCGTTTTGTGGGTATTAAACACTTTAAATTACATTTGTCGTTTAAACTTTAAAAACCCATGACTGAAATTCATTCAGAAAATAGAGGAAGCTGCGGGGAACAGCCTTCGAGGGCCGCAAGGGATGCTGGTCAGTCATGGGTCTTTAGCCGCAGTCAATAGAAAATTGGCCTTATCTCAAGCATCAACAATTTTTTTCAGTTCTTTAAAGATCATTGCTGATTAACTGTGCCTGGAACCACTGGCAACACTAACAATAATAATATTTGCGATGGCACGGATTGTGCAGACTTATTAAAGCTAGAAAGTTTTGAGTGATGAGGAAACAACCGGGAATATAGCACCGGAAAACAAGGCCTGAGAAGAACGCCGATTTCTTTTCCGTTACAAGCCGCATATTCTAAACAGATATCATCGAGCTATCGAGCTAGTGGATTGTACAGTCAAACATGTGCTATAGAATTTAGACTGCTGTGGGAACAACTATGGGTAGCTGAGATCAGAGAATAAAACCCACAGGTGTTATTCAGATAAATAAATCATGCAGGATAGTACTTATATACAAAGAAAGGCATTAGCAGAGTTGAATATGTGACTTTCTTTATTACTGGCTCACAATAACTCCAAATTTAGACTATACTGTCGAAACAGCTACAGACAGCTAGCTTCAGAAAACGAACCAAATTACAAGATTTTCAAATCTTTATTTTTTTGTAGGTCGAAGATCAACAGTACAGCATAGTTACAGACTTCTCTAGGGACATTGGCAAGTTAGCAATTTGAACTTTGAAGGTTTGCATCGGCCTACAACGACTGCAATTTAAAGCTGCAGCTGTATACAGTCAAATGAAGACGAAATAATTGTTTTATAGCCATTACAAGCAACCTTGAGGATGAGTAATTTCAAAACGACCAACACATGTCTTTTCTTAGACGTCCTTCACGTAAAACCCGACATTGCAATCAAAGCAACAGCATTTGCAACGACAACAATCGGCTGCATCGCCGCAATTGGTGCTGTGATCGGAAACGCCCTCGTGCTTCTTATCTTCATCAAGTTTGCACGACTACGAACACCTTCAAATCTCCTAATCGGGAGCTTGTGCGTCAGTGACATTCTGACCGGATTTATCGTCATTCCATTGTCGGCTGTGCGTCGGATTGGTGAATCGTACGACAGGCATAACTGTAACGTTCGACTTGTTTGCGCCTTTTTCGCATTTTTATGTCTCGCAACATCAATCGTAACAGTCGGGGAGATAAGTATTGACAGATTATACGCCATCGCTATGCCGTTTCGATATCAAAGAAGGGCGAATAACGTAAGATACGCTGTATTGATATCAATTTCATGGAGCCTTCTTTCTCTCTATGCGCTTCTGCCGTTCCTGAGAGTAATTATGACGACAACATTCTTTATCGGACTGTTTACGTTAATGGGCATTTCGATCGTCACATTTCTTGCATCGTATGCAAAAATATCGCGAATTGTCCAATCACATCGTCGCAAGCTTCTCCCTGTCCGTCAAAACACAATCGTTAGCCATGACTCTCGTATGAGTGTGGGAACAATGGTATTGAGAGAACGTAAAAAGGCGAATACAATAGCAATTGTGATATCTTTCGCCTTGGTTTCGTATGTTCCATTAGCTGTGATATTTATTTTACGGGGTGTGATCGGAGATAACATCGCTTTAGTATCGATCGCTGATCCATGGGCTGATTTATTTGTGCATGTTAACAGCATGATTAACCCGATTATTTACTGTTTAAGAACAAGAGAAATCAGAGATCCAATTCTGCGAATTCTGCCTGATCAAATCGCAAAGATCTTTGTGCGAACGGTAGCACCTAAACCATCGATTCCAACAGCATAATCATAGGATAACTTAAATAAATGCATGCCCAGTGCACTCTGCAAAACGTGAGTCAAACGATCCCAAAAGGATAACAAATTCCTGATAAGACAGAGACAAGAAAAAGGTCCTATTGTAAGTAGTGCTGTTCCTGTTAGAAAGTAAAGTTTCTTTTTAAAATAGTTATGTTCGTTCCTTGTTGGGCTATCAGCGAATCACAGGAAATCACAGGATACACAGAAAATCGTCGAATCTTTCGTGAATTCATGGTTAATTACTGGATTCCCTCTCAGAGACAGACTGTACAGCATTTGTTAATCTTTTTCGTGCGAAGACCTCAAATAGCTATGGCGAATTAGAGAAACATTCTTTCGTTTAATAATACGTAAAAGCGTACAAGAAATGAACGAATTTCATAAATGAACGTGCTTACTTTATTAAGATAAACGCTTCTACTAGAATACTAAGAAGGCTACCCAAGATGAATGATACGGTGAAGCCACACGGAGACGCAGCGAAGCCACACTGGTCAACCAGTCTCAAATATTTGTAACAGGTAGAAACAAAAGAACATAGAAAAACTTTGGTGAAAATTTTGAGATCTAATGATAGCCTATGAACCACGAAGGCGTAGCTGGCCACTTTTACTGACAATGACATCATTCTCAATCTACATAAGTTGCGGTCTGTATGCTGAACTCGCTACCGCATGTTGTTCTTGTCATTGACTGGGTGGTAACAAGACTATAAACAACAAGTAACTGGAATAGATGAATAATATGAAGACCAATTTCTTGATTGCTAAAGCCAACGAAATAAGAAGTTTTTCTAGCTAATTTGAGATATCTCTGGTTTACTTTCCAATGTTTTCAGAAGTTTGAATATTTTATTGATTAATGATATTCAATTAGCGATAGTGACGACGCAGAACGTACACCATTTGGAAATATGTGTGATAATTTTGTCAACAATAGATAGTTATTTAGTGATAGTAACTTAGGAGATGTTATACCGTTGAAAATATACATGATTAGGCAAATAGATTCTGTTCACAGTAAATCATAAAGTTTTTAACATAAATACTTGAAGAGGCTGTTCTGTGGTGCAAAACTTTGAGATAAGAAAGGGGACAATGTCTAATGCTTTTCTGTCAGACAATGTTTCACATTCGGTTGCACCACAGGGAAACCAGGAAATAATTGTTGCTAAAAATAAAATTTGTAAAAAAATTTGTCTTTCTTTGTCCCTTGTGCGCTTAGACATTTTTGTACCTTAGTCCCCTGTGCTCTGCGAAAGACTGCGTATCGATATTCGCAGAGCACACGGGACTAAGGTACAAAAATGACTAAGCGCACAGGGGACTTTTTTTACAAAATTTATTTTTAGCAACAATTATTTCCTGGTTTCCCTGTAGTTGCACTCTCATTTCTATAAGATTGAAGCTTGGCCCTGGGCAACGGTTTCAGTGCTGTGTTACAAATAAACAACACTATTAACCCCTTTTCCGATGCAGAAAAAACTCAAATACAACGCTGGAACCCTTTTTGCGAAATTCACTTGATTTTTACATGATTGGAGAACAAAATAAGTGCTGTTTTTTCGTCAACCACTTATTTTGACTTTCTTGTGGCATAAATCAGCAACTATTCTTCTCAGATTGACTCAAACGAGGTCTCAAACTCAAAGTTGAAGCCTATCCTATGCAACTGTATACAAAACCGAACAATCAAATTTACAACTCCTCCACAGCAGCCACAGAAACACTAGGCACATTTTGGCACACTCTGTAGATGACTCTAGCTAGGCCAAATCCTGAAATGTTCCGTACGCTTCTCTCCTCAGCTCAGAGAAAAGCTTAACGTCGTTGGATGAGGTTCCAGTAGGGGTAATCTGCTCGGATTTGGCAATGTGACCCTTGCCGGTGCTTCGAGCAGACGACACACTAAAAAATATGGGAATTAGCGTAAAATCAATTATGGTCAACAATAAAGTCTCTAAAAGAGCGCAACCGATTAGATCGAACTCAACGTTAGGTTCATTTAGTCTTAGAAATGTAATGAAATATAATTTTCGTTGGTAAACTGTAATCTTCAATAAATATAAATGGCTCTCGTTCGAGCAAATTCCCGTTATCTTGTGATCAATTATGGACAATCTGGTCTGCAAAAACAGAGTATATTGATCACAGTAAAAAGTTAATTTCTAATATCAATGTGAGAAATTAAATAAATACAGGGTGGGTCAGAAAAATGTTTAGACGCTTGAAAGCCTGTTGCTCTCAAACCATTTATCAGATTCCTATAACCTCATAACACATATGTAGCTAACATATCAATTTAGGAAAGAAAATTTAGTTTGTGAAAATCGGTATTATGGTTCTCATATTACAAGCGATATTATAAAACTTTTAATCTCAAAATCCTTCAAATCACGACTAAAATCCTTCGTCAAATTTGCTAGCAATTTAGCCCCACTGCTACCATAATCAAATTCTATCCGTTTATCTTGTCGCTCAAACCTTTACTAGGTATAAAGAGGCTGCTGCATAATGGTATACTCTTGGGACTGTCATTCAGCCATTTTTTCTGTTTTCTATTATCACGAGGCTGGACTGTTAGCAAATTTGATCAAGGATCTTCCGGGATCTTCGGCGTTTCGTGAAGGATTTTGAGATGTATCATTTTTATAAAAGTCGCTTGTAATTTGAGAACGATACGACCGATTTTGACCAACTAAATTTCTTACCTAAATTGATATGTTAGCTACACAGGTATTGGAATCTGAATAATGGTTTGAGAGCAACAGGCTTTCAAATGTCCATACATTTTTCTGACTCACCTGATATAATCTTTGATAGTTAAAACCCGAACATCGTACCCTTGTTTGGAGTAAGATCTTAAGCCATTCCGTTTCTTTTGCTAAGATTTCGAAGAAATATAATCTGATTAGCAGCACGTCACCAATTACGTCACCATTTACGTCACCAATTACGTCACAAGTTACGTCACCATTTACGTCACCATTTGCGTCACCATTTACGTCACTAATTACGTCACCTTTTACGTCACCTTTTACGTCCTCATTTACGTCACCATTTACGTCACCATTTACGTCACCATTTACGTCACCATTTACGTCACTATTTACGTCACTATTTACCGTCGCTTGACCCAAAAAACCTCACAAGCGAGATCGCGCGTAGCTTCCTCAAAGCAAAAGTTGTGAACACAAATTTGGTATCAGCATGTATTTTAAGGGACAAGCAATCTTTTTAGATGCTGCTTGGTTAGTTTAAGCTAGGATTACCTTCCAAGAAACCGGTTTCAACAATATAATTCCATTCCAGGGTAATAAAAAAAATATATTTGCAGGCTAAAAATGTCAAGCAATGTATCTGTTTGCTTTGTCATTGTTATCGATATTACATAAATTTATGACTTTGAGATTTTTCGTTTTCATGTTTCTTGATACGTGTATCATGTAGTAAGAACGTGGAAAGAAATCAATCTGTTGTGTGTTCTTAATCTTATCTTTGTTTTCTTTTCTTTTCCTATGTTCACGTTTGCGAGATTTTAAGCCTCTGTTAACAGAAATTTCCTAAAACTGATCAAACATCAGATTTTGGCTAAAACATGGTAATTATTCATATTGATATCAACTTTAATCAGCTGCTTGTCACGAATTTGTTTTGAAATAAATCTGTTTTAAGCTGTGAAATAAAGCTGTTCATAATGTAAAACTGATTAATTTTTTAAAAGCCATTTATTTCTAAAAGCTGCATTTGAATTTGATTATTTGTAAAACTTATGAAAATATTTCGTAATTTCGTGCAACTTACTCAAACATGGAAGTCAATGTTTTGAAAACTTTATTGCAACAAACCGAAAATTGCAATTTTTAGAATGAATTAATGAAATGATTTATTCTTATACTGTGTGACCCTGAATAAGCGTTTGCTGAACAGCACGAATCTGAATTATAAACCGAATTCAATCAATCATATCATAAATCGCTTTAAGTAGAAAGCTTACTGTGTAAATATAGTTCTTTTTATTTGATCTTTAAGAGAAGGCGCAAAAAGTGATTATTCGTCTTCCTATTTTTATGATTTTTCAAATTTCGCAACTTTCTTGGGCGATCTCAAATTTTGCATGGCTGCATATATTACAGAAATTGCCAAACCATTTGTGTAACAATCGACTGGGCATTTAATATGTGTAGAGATAACGAGTGTCCCAAAAAAAAGTACTCACGTTTGTTTGAACGTATCGCCATATTAAAAAGTGATAGGAATTTGTGGTATCAACTGTCACAGTTCACAAAGGCTAACTTAGATGTCAATAGTTTGTTTTCACTGTATGTTGAACATTCTTAGAGTTATGAGTTCCGAAACGCAAAGACCATCGTCAAGACTAAAACAGTAGGCCTAAATGTTATGAAGGAGTCAAGCACAGGTCGTCCATAGTTTTAAGAGGTTTCAATAGCAACGCATTATTTGAATATTATTTGCTTTCAAAAGGATTATAGTGCTTTCATTCAAATTGATTCGTTTAGAAAGTTTTCGCAATCTCGTTCTTCAGTAACATTTATCTACACTCTTCCAGAAAACATTTAGGCCTACTGTTTTAGTCTTGGCCATGGTCTTTGCGTTTCGGAACTCATAACTCCAAGAATGTTCAACCTACGGCGAAAAACAAACTATTGCCATATAAGTTAGCCTTTGTGAACTGAGACAGTCGATACTACAAATTCCTATCACTTTTCAATATGGCGCTACGTTCAAACAAACGTGAGTACTTTTTTTGGGACACCCGGTAGTAGCTAGCACCTCTGAAATAGAATTTTTCTTTGTTACAACTTTATTAATAGAAAATTTTACGATGAAGAGCATACTTAGACTTTGATGATTTTTCAAGCTGTTCCAGTTTTTTGGCCACGGGATAGGCCCATAGTTAAAAAAAAAGACATTGTTTTCATTATGTCCCATTCTTTCATTGAATTATTTAATCTACAATCTCACATTGGTAATTCTACCTCTCTTTATCCATAATCAATCTATTCTATTCTTTATGTAACTAATAAATATTGATTAGATACGCTATTATTTTCCATTCTCAAAACCTTTTCTAAGATACCTACTAACACTTTATTTTTATTTCGAATCTCTTACCTTCGAAAGGGAATCATAAGTACACACTCTAAGCTTATCTAACAGTTCTAAAATGTATCTGCTATACAGTATGTGCAAACGACAGATAAACAAATGCAGGTTTGTGGACAATAGTTCGTTGCTTTTGAATGACACGCCAATACAAATTCATTGATTAGTTATTGCAGACAAGAAATTTCTATGGCCTATTAGTCAAACCACAAATGTAAATAAACAAAACTGCACAGGATGCCTGTGCCTAAGACTGCATTCACATGATACCGGCACGATTTGAAAACAGCATCGTGTGAACACTCAAAAACGACGAAATCAGAACATTTTTCGACGCTTTCGGAACAAGGCTGCTTGATTCTTTTGGCGTAGATACACTTATGTCGCGTCATATTCTAGCTCGTTGTTGGAGAGATTGCAAGAAGTTGTTTATACCATCAAATTTTCTACCGTTTTAAAATTGTGCAGGTATCGTGTGAACGTAGTCTATGTCACTTAAGCTTCATGGTAGACGGGGCTACTAGAAAAACGAGAGTACATATCCAAAGAAAGAAAAATTCTAAATATCTACATCCAGAATTTTATCTTTCTTGTTCAAAAGTCTAAATTTTTTGCGGCTTGATTAATAGGCCGTGAAAATCCCTTTATTTGAAATCGCTAATCGCTTTGTACTATTGTGACAATCAAAAGCAATGAATACTAATGTTTTAAAACCTTCTCTTGTTGATTAGATATGTACACCATTCATCTCAGTACTATCTCAGATATACATATATACACGATTCACTATGCATAAGCTGACACAGTGAAATAATAGTAACATGAGTTGGTTACCCCAGTTGGAAAAATGAGATCCTTCTAGGGATCGAACCAGCAATCTTCAGATCCCTAAAAAGTCTCACTTATGGCAAATGATTTATAATATAAGTGCTCACCCTCGTGGCTCTGATGAAGGCTTTTCACTGAAACAAACATAACGAAACAAGAACTGGTTGCCCGTGGCCTAATAGTTTTTTCGTGACGATTTTCTTGGGATCTGAAAGTTGCTAGTTCAGTCTGTGGGGACAGGGGAACGCCGTTCCCAGGAAATTTTGACAAAATATTTAGGCCGCAGGAATATTTTTGAAAAAAGGCTAAATTGTTATCCTGCCGTAAAAACACAATAACCTGTTATAATTGTTATAAAGAAAACAAAATTTAACTGTCGAAGTAACTTTAATTAAGCAAAATCTTGACAAAGAGGCTTGTATTTTGACATTTGCTATAGAGCTCTACAATTATCGTCCCTATTTGTGAGCTACCAATCTAGCATTCATTCTTTAACTTGTATGCAATATAAGTGTTTGTTTTATGTTATGTTGAGTTTAAACCTTAAGTTTTTGGTTTATAAAGATGTTAAATTTCCCCAAGTAGCATGTGAACTATATTCTACCTACAACTTGCACGAACTAGGCTGTACAATCCACTAAATCAATGTCAAATTAAAAAATGTTCACAGGAAGTTTTGATGAAATTTTTGCCGTTCCCAGGAAGAAAATTGTTTTATCGTCCTCTGCCCTGCAGGGCCAAAGTTTTCCAGCTGTGGTAGCCACTCATTTACTATCGACTATATAAACACACCTACATGCATCTATTTGCCAAAGGAAAGTAAACGAACCAAAGTATGGACGCTGGGTTCAGAGTCTATAGCATGCTTCCTAGCTTTTTCATAACGTTGGAGGGTCGGTGTTAGCTTTTCTTAGCTCCCCCCCCCCCGCAATTATCTGGTTCAACCTTCTTACAGAAAATAAACATTGTCTTCTTGTCATGTAACTTTAATTGTGATTTGAATTTGTTCGTTATGAATCAGATTGGGCTCCTCTCTTATCACCATTTTGGAAAACTCATCAATAAAAGTTATCTCGAAATTCTTTTTTCAATAATTAAAATAGTAAGCCAAAAGTTATAACAAAATTCTTAACCCTATCAAGCCTAGGGGGGGGGGGCTAAATCAGCCCCCCCTAGCGGTTTTTCTTCTGTGGATTTTTACCAAGTGCACTTACAACGTTGAGACTTTCTGACTTTTAGTTTATATCCTTCTTACAATCAAAAATTAATTTTTTAGAAAAATTAAATTCATTCCAGGGGGTAAACACACTCAATTTTCGAGAGATGTCTGTGTAAAATTTCGAATAAATCCTATTAAAATCTGCAGCTAATGTGATAAAATGATGAAAGACGAGGAACATATACTATTTTTGATACTCTATCCAACCAACTAGTTTTTTTGTAATCTAAACGCGTAATTGTACGTATGTCGGCACTACGCACGCGCAAATTCTTTGAATTCCTGTGTGATGACGTCATCACTTTTCGCTAATTTTTCTCTACAAAGCAATTGTTATTTATCCACAGAATGCACCAAAATTTGACTGATGTCCCTACTGCATTCCGTTTTCTCACAATCAACGATTGAAGATTTTTAGTACTGAACCCTATTGATTTTGAAAATGCAACATTGTGACGTCATGGGCAGGTCACGTGTCATAACTAAAAATAGATTGCATTTTTGGGTTCATCTCATGATGTACTATACACATGCCAAGTTTCATGGCTCTATGTTGTACAGAACAGAAATAAAATAGGGGGGGCCGAATCAGCCCCCCCTAGTCTTCCTAGAGCATCAAATACCCTAGGCTTGATAGGGTTAAAGTAAATTTTAGTCAGCAGCTTCTATTAGATATTTTGAAACAGGGTTCTTGCAGCATGATTTTTTTTAAACCGTAAACATTTTGACTAACGCAGTAAGGTAACAGCATAGCATGCAAATCTCTAAAATAGGTTGGTGTAAAATTCTATGACCTATTTCTTTGAATTTAATGGATTGAAAGAAACTTTAGCGACGTTGCTATAATTCTACCGTTAGAATTTTCTGAAATCTTGCATAATTCTCGAAATAACAGTTTATATTATATTCAAATTCTTTTGAGGATGTAACGTCATCAAATTTCTAAATCATAAACTAGAAGAGTGAAAGACTTGTACTTGACACCATATTGTAGACAGTCATAAAATATGGTTTTCTTGAAAATAATTCTATGTTTCCTCAAAAAGATTTTTCAAATTTTTCCTTCAATTCTTAAAAAAGTAGAAAAACCCTCTAAATCTGAAAACATTGAAGGTTTCTGAAAAATCCAACGGTACTATTATAGCAAAGAAGCTAAAATTTCTTTGAAGCCATCTTGTTCAAAGAAATAGGTCATAGAATTTTAAATACAATCTTTTTAAAGATTTAGAAGCTATTCAACAAGATTCTATGTAGACTAGACATCACGAAAAAAAAACATAGTCCATGTGAAGATTGTCAACGAATCAAAAAAATGAACGAGAGGTTTGCACGAGTAATTTCATCCTTTCGTGAATCTTAAATCAGTTCAATTGAGACAGTTTTAGCTGCGAAGGAGCAGATGTTTTCAACCATTATACGCAAGTAATCTCTATTTCTTTATCTGAAACATCTTGTTTTTTATTTCTGCTGAACACATCACAAACTTTAGCACTCATCTCCTTCAAAGAGGCTAAAATCTGCGGCTTGTACATCCCGTAGAGGACAGGATTAATGGCTGAATTAGTGAAGACCAATAGCATTGTTGCCGTTGTTACCTCAGGAGGCGAGCAGCCACGGCATATGATATTTACTGCAATATTGATTATATATGGCAACCAACAGGCAGCAAAGACGCCAACGAGCAAGGCTATGATCCTGGTCGCTTTGCTGTTCGCTTCATTCACCGTCGTAGAAGACTGCCTTCGCATCGTCATGAGCCGGAACGACTTCCCAGGCTTCGATTTCATCAGATGTTGGTCGCAACTGGAATTCTTCCTTAGAATCGTGCGGTCATCCGGTCTGGAGTTCTTCCTAGCAATCAAGCGGGTCTCTAATCCTTTCCGGGCGATAAACAAGATCCAAACATTCATTACAACAATGAAGAGTAGCGGAAAGATGAAATTAACGACCAATAAGAAAACAGCGTACTCCATCTCAAAGAAGAACCAACATTCTCCCTGTACGACCATTGTCCGGTTACTTCGCCAACCCATTACCGGTAATGATGCGGTAATTGTAATATACAACCAGGAACAAACCAATATTGCAATGTTTCTCTTCTTTGTAAACATCCGGCCGGTTCTGTGTTGCAGAGGAAACCGGATAGCGCAGAATCGTTCGAACGTCATTATTGATAGATTTACCGCAGATGCTGGCAGTGAAAGGAAAAAAGCGGTATTTGAGAACTCACATACTTGCACGTTAAACGCGAAATATCCACGCAAAAGTTGATCAAAGTCGAATGGGATAACTGCCATTGCGAGAAACAAGTCTCCAATTGCTAAATTTGTAATAAATACGTTTGTTGTTGTGTGGAGCTTCTTGTATAAACAAATAACAACAATAAGAGTTACATTGCCTAAAATTATCATTGATAAGATAATGATCATTAATGTTAGATATGTATATCGAAAGCCATCTGGTATGTTATGAGATACAATGTTTTCTGTTGTTGTTTTCAACAATCCTCCGTCGTGTTTTGTTGTTGAATTAGGCGTGCTACTTGCTGATGCTATTGAGGCATTTATCAGGAAGGTTGACAGATTCATTTTGATTCGAGCATAAGCAGATCACTTCTTTGCCTGAAAGAGAAATTGTAGTTTTAAAGACCCATTGCTAATCATGATCCTTTGCGCACCGAATGAAAAGCAAAACCAATAGAACTTAGGCCAGAAACGACTTTCGTATCATATAAAAATCGAATTTGGGCCCGCAAAGGATCATGGTTAGCAATAGGTCTTTAAGCCTCACGCTATGTGTATTTCATCTTTTGTGGAATTAAACTGGCCAAAATTCAAACAAGTGCAATGTTTATATTCTTCCTTCTCCTCTTAATCAAACTCCTTTCTGATTTTGTTGTGTGCATCAAAATCAGGTAGGTCATGGAAACACAATTTCTTGCTTATGAAGTGAAACACACCTCCACTAGAAACTGAAACATCTCTAGATTAATTTTATTTAACCCAAATGTTCAGAAAGAAATTTCAATGAACAGCAACTTCATCACATTCTGTGCACTTTAAAAAAGTCATCTGATAGATTACTTTGACATGGCAAGTGTGAACTAGAATCAAAATTTTATCAAAATTAAGATTAAACATCATTAAATCTATCATATCAAAAGATGTCTAGCATCTAATCTTCGATGATATTTGCAAATTTGATTTTACCTTTGCAACGTTATTCTTTAAGCTTGATCAAGTTACGATTATCTTAAACAACGCGCACCTTCATTAGAGGCGTTAGATAGAAAACTTTCGAAGTATGAATTAGAATCAAAATTTCATCAGAATGAATATAAAAATTGATGACAGCTTTCATATCACAAGACGTCTAGCATCTAATCCATGATGATATTCACATATTGATTTTAGCATTTTCAACATTAAATAGATCAAATCGTGATTATTTTAGATAGAATATTTTCAAAGAATCAATTAGAATCGAACTTCGTCAAAATCAATATACAGAATACGCCTTCATTAAGATAGTTAGATAATAGAAACTTTCGAAGTATAAACTAAAATCAAAATTACATCAAATTCAAGACGAAGATTCATTAGATTCAGCAAATCACAAGATGTCTAGCATTTGATCTATGAAGATATTTCCAGTTTGATTTTGGCTTTTGCAAAGTTATTCTTTAAGCAAGATCAAGTTATGATTATTTTAGATAGAACACTTTCGAAGTACGTATAAAATAAAATAAAAATTTCATTAAAATCAAGATCAGAATTCATCAAATTTGTCATATCTCAAGATGTCTAGCATCTAATCCATGATACTGTTTGCAGTTTGATTTTAGCTTTTGCAAAGTTATTCTTTAAGCAAGATCAAGTTATAATTATCTTCAACAAGACACATCTTCATTAGAGGAATTAGATAGAAAATCAAAACTTTATAAAAATCAAGATCAGAATTCATCAAATTTGTCATATCACAAGGTGTCTAGCATCTAATCAATGATACTGTTTGCAGTTTGATTTTAGCTTTTACAAAGTTATTCTTTAAGCAAGATCAAGTTATGATTATCTTCAACAAGACACATCTTCATTAGAGGAATTAGATAGAAAATCAAAACTTTATAAAAATCAAGATCAGAATTCATCAAATTTGTCATATCACAAGATGTCTAGCATCTAATCCATGATACTGTTTGCAGTTTGATTTTAGCTTTTGCAAAGTCATTCTTTAAGATAGATCAACCAACAATTATCTTTCATATCCCAGCCCTTCATTAGAGGGATTGGATATAATACTTTCAAAGTAGACTGACTATCATTACATCACTTTTTGAAATCTAATAGATAAACGTCTTTAGTTCTGGCAGCAGAAAGATTTAGAAGATGTCTTTTTAGATAAGCCTTTATTGCGATGGACTTTAAAATGATCAGAGAGTATTTAAAGTGCTCATTATGAGATCACTAGGTCTGAAGCAGTTTACCATGTTCAAGGAAATCACCAACGATCATTTATCTGAATAACAATAAACCAGATTCACAAAATTTCACATCACCCCAACAAGGCCAAATTTTTAACAGTAGCTCTTTTAGGGCGTTTTTGATTGATACCAATTCTAAAAACGGTAGACTTGGTAGACCCAGAATTTGTGTTTGATTGACTCCGAAATTCTCAAAGCAGTAGGTTTGGTAGGTTTGGAAGGCCTTCTAAACCTTCTGCTCCAAAAGGCAGAAGGTTTGGCAGACTTCAGAGAAATTCTCGCTTTCATTAGCAAACCCTGGTGGTGAACCAGAAACCTACCTTCTCAAGATTTTTGTGTTTGATTGGGAAATATATTTCCGTCTCTGCGACGTCTACTGTTTTCAGAATTTGGTAGATTTGGAATTACCAATCAAACACACCCTTAAAGGGATTAAGGATCGCGAACAAAGAGAATTCCCTCAAGCAACAAATCAAAACAAATGAAGCCGCAACAGATGCCCTGAAACCCATAATAGACCATTTCGACAATTAAAATCGGAGACTGGGGAGAGCGGTTTGTTCTGGTAAATGGCGGATGCAATTCTGGTAAATGGCTGCCAGGGAGCTTTTATAAATGATAAATTTCCCTCTACAGAACTGTTAGTTTTAAATTCACAGTTAAAATGGAGAAATTATGGCTTAAAAAATAACCGAAAAAGGTGCCCCATCACCAATAAGCCTCGTAACTAAAGGGAGACTGAATCTCCAACCGAGACCTCAAATCAAATTGCTTTGGCGGGAAAATATTCGTGATTCGTCATCTCCGTTTATCGAAGCGAGATAAAACAAATGTTTTGATAAGTTTTGAGAAGAAAGCTTGGAATTACTTTACTCTCTATGAGTTGTGCAAACTGGAAGGGATACAATAATTCAGAATTTTGTTGCAAGCGAAAAGGGATTGGTAAGAGAAGTCATAAGTATATATCAGAAGAAGAAAGGGTTAGATCAGAGGTATATATCAGAAGAAGAAAGGAATGTCTTAGAAATCTTCTTCTTTCTATAGGCTTCTTCTTTCGATATATACTCAAGACTTCTCATAACAATATCTTATCACGTGCGCAACAAGACAGTTAGCCATATCTTTTGCGGCTTCGTTTGTTTTGATTGGTTGCTTGAAAGAATTCCATTTGTTTGCGATAGGTAATCACTTTGAAGTGGCGTGTCAATTTCAATCAAAAGCAACTAGTGTTATTGGCTCCGAATTCCCCCCCCCCCCCTTCCAGTCATCCGCCGATGTAACCCTTCTTTAATATGAAAGCGAGAAGCTTTGGTCAGCCAAGCAAATATCATATATGATGAGGAGTGAGCGGTGTCTTTCCTACGAAGATGTCATTTTTTTTTTTTCATTTTATCAATATTTATATACACGAGTACCTTTCAGCTAGGAAAATTAACACTAATAACAATGTATTTTTAGAAAAGAAAACAAAATAATTTTAAGAATTGCTGCTCTACCAAGGGGTCGTGTTTGGGTCCTGTAGGTTCAAAAGATACTCTCTAAAACCTGTTTTAAAACGAGCGATTGATTCTTGTTCTCGAATGTTGTCAGGGATATCATTCCAGATGTATGATTCGTTTCTCGATGTTTTAAAGGCAGTCTGTTCCTCCGATGAATGGAAATGAATTCTATAATGATTTCTATTGTATATTCCATAAGTGTACGCTTATTTGCTTTATCCAAAGAAACAAGGCCATGGAGACTCAGTGATGCAGGAATTTTATGATCATCAACAAAAGTATTAGAAAAACAGGGGACAGAAAGCCTTTAAATGTTTTCATTGGCCTGATCAAACTGCGTACAAATTGAGCTATTTTACAATTTTTTGACGCAATGGGAGCAAGATGACCCTGAGTCCTTCCCCGTTGCGGATGGTACATAATAATGTAGATACGTTTTGTTTAAATGTTTTTTATGGAAATGATAGAAAAAAAACTGTTATACAGGCTCCAAAAAGAGCTATTTTACAAGCCTTATCTTGGAAAATAACCAATATATTTGAAGCTTCATGCATTTTGCATTCAAGTTAAGATCAAATCTCCTTCACCCGATCTTAACTAAAGTATTGCGTTTGTACATTTTTAACGAAATGCCCTGTTTAATATTTGCATTGATAATGAAGGCAAATAAGAAAGCTGCCTTTGTTTTAGAAAAGTCTTCATTGCAAAATGATACAATCACTTCGCGTAGATTAAAAACAACTTATAACCGCCAGAAGTCAAAGAGACTATTAGATCAAAAAATTCGGGAGATTTGCTCCGAAAAATACATGTGTTGTGTTCTACATATCTGGTTTATTTGTCTGTAAAACTGGGAAATTCCGATAAAGGGTTGCAAATTTATTGTTGCCGAAATTACTGGATTGTTCTGTTATCTAATACCCTTTAAAATGCAAGAGTTTGAGACAAACTAGGTTCCTTAACGTTACATAATTTTGAACAGCAGCTGATAGCAACAGATCAGTATATCGCAAGGATAAAAATTGAAGACTTTGATGCTCTTTAGGTTGTAGGTTAGCCTAGTGGTTAAAGACTCTGCGCTAACCAGCAGCCTCTGCGCAGTGAAGCTATACCACAATGCAGTGTGTTCAACCCCACATTGCAATTCTACAAAGATATATCAAATCAACGTCCACTTGTCTACAAAGATATAGAACGTCTCCACCTTGTGAGCTAATTTTAGAATGCCAATACGACATATTGAATTTTTTCCAATGCCGAGTTTCCTGTCAGCTATATGCATGAAAACACTCCTTTTTCTGATAACAAAACAAATCAGGACATCAAGTTTCCAACCGAATAGAGATTTTAACATTGACAAAGCCAGAGAGTCCGAAATTAGAAATTCGATATCTCTCTTTCTCCAATTTTCAAAGGGGCCTTTGCAACCTGCATACCTTGCACGTGCCATCTATTTTTTGTCCGAAAAAGAATGTTGTTTATTTTGTTTTGCAAAGAATGCGCACAAAGGCTGCTGGTTAGCGCAGAGTCTTTAAGTCGTCCGTCTTTAAGTCGTCCGTCTCCTGTGCAGCATAGGTTTCAAAACTTAGAAAAAGCCGATGTAAAATGGCTATTGCGTCTTTCTTTGGTTGGGTTTGATAATAACTGACCAAGCAGCATATCAAAAAATTGCCAAGCTTTTTAACTAAACAGTTGTACAAAGCATGTGTCATGCTCTTGCTCTTGCTCTTAATCGACTTACTATGTTTTTTTCTTAATCTTTAATTTCTGTTTAATTTCTATTATAATCTATTGTATTTCACGCATTGTAACATTCTAAGGACATTGCTTTTTTAACACGAGTTGAAGAGCCACAATTATTGTGGATATATTCAGCAAACATTGTAAAAAAAATTTGTCAATAACTTCTGATTTCAGGGAGCTAACTATGATGTAGCTCGTGAAGTTTTTTGGCCACACGTTTTATGCAAAATTGAAGTGATAAGAGAAGACGTAAGTACATCTGCACATAAGCATCAAACAAGGCAGCAAATAACTTACATGCACCAATGACAACAGCATGCAGTGACCAGAGAACTTTCTGCTATATTGGCATCAAAGAGCACAATGCACTGCCAAGCCATATCAAGAATGCCTCTTCTTATAGACGATTTAAATCGAAACTAAACTCAGAATTGGGTTACTAAATAAGTTTTACAAAAAACATTTTAGGTTAAAATGATTACTTAAAACAATGTTTTTACTTTATAATCATGAAGTTGTAATTACATCCTTTTGATTAATTGCATGCCGCTATGAAAAACCTTTTTACTAAGCATTAGTGTGCTTACCCTGAGGACATATCGAAAGAAGAGAAATAGATATAAGCTTCTGCAGCCTGAAGTTTATTCGTTTAGTTCAAAATCTGAGCAGTTGGTGATGCAATTCTCGTATTTTTTGTTTGTATAATTCACTCAAACGGTGTCCTATTGTTCACGATGTAAACAATTTAATAACGTAAATTTGTTTTACTTTGAAATTAACCAAAAGGTAAGCAACAGGACGTTTTCAATCAGAAACTCATCATCAAATAAAAACGAGGATTCTTTGTTACAACATTTTAGTATAATCTCATATGCAGAAAGCTCATTAACCCTTTATTTCTTAATGTTGTTGCAGAACAACACAAAAGTTAATTTATCCTTTGTCTCCATGTTTGCTGCTATTCAGATGATTGGTCAATTTAACATTAGGGGGATACCTACTGATTCGTGATATCCCCAGAAGGGCCACCNTGGGTCCGTCATTTCCAGTTCCTCCTGAAGAAGAGCAGACACCACTTCAGTACTTCCTCAAATTTTTTGACAGGCAAATCATTTCTCATGTTGTTGGGCAGACAAACCTATACTCTGTGCAAGTCATGGGTTCTTGTGTTGGCACCACCCATAATGAAATGGAGCAGTTCTTTGGCATTCTCGTTCTCATGGGTATTATCAAATACCCACAGTATCGTATGTATTGGAGTCCTGGAACAAGAATTCCAGCAGTAGCAGATGTAATGCCTTTGGCAAGGTTTGAAAAGCTCAAGCGCTTTTTTCATGTAAACAATAATGCGGAAATGCCAAAGCAAGGTGATGAAAATTTTGACAAACTTTACAAAGTTCGCCCCATGATTGAAAGCCTTCTGTCAAACTGTAGAGATGTCAGTCCTGAAGAGTCCCATTCAGTGGATGAGCAGATGATTCCAACCAAAGCACGATCTTCCCTTCGTCAATATCTCCAAAAAAGCCACATAAGTGGGGATTGAAGGTTTGGGCAAGATGTGGCGTAAGTGGAATGTTGTATGATTTTGAAGTCTACACTGGGAAGCAGGCAGATAACAAAGAATTTGGAAAGGTGGGATCAGTTGTCACCAGGCTTGTTGAGCATTTGCCAAAGCATGTTGGACATAAAGTCTATTTTGACAATCTGTTCACGAGTTTGAATCTTGTGCAACACTTAAAAAGTGAAGGAATCTGGTCTCTTGGTACCGTTCGCTCTAATCGCCTTGAAGGTGCTGACAAGTTGTTGAAAAGTAAGAAAGATTTGGAGAGTGCGGGGCGTGGCTCATCTGATCATTGTGTTGATGCAAATTCGAATATCATGGTGCTGCGTTGGCTTGATAATGGCCTTGTTCAAATGGTGTCATCATTCGTTGGTAATGAGGAAGGAGGAACTGTAAAGCGTTGGAGTGCCAAAGACAAAGCAAAGATTGATGTGCCTTGTCCACTCATTGTCATAAGATATAACAAGCACATGGGTGGTGTTGATCTCTGCGATATGCTTATGTCCCTCTATCGAATCAAGCTTGGGACAAGAAAATGGTACATGCACATTGTGTATTACTGCATAGGAGTTTCTATTGTCAATGGCTGGTTATTATACAGAAGACACTGTGAGCAAAAAGGAATTGAAGAAAAGGACGTTTTGAGCTTACTCAAGTTTCAAACAATGATTGCTAATGGCCTCCTTGCTTCAGGGAAGGAAACATCAAGCCGCAAAAGAGGAAGACCCTCTTCAAGCCCAAGCAGCTCCTCCCTCCCAAAGAGGAAAAAGCACCACTCGGCAGCAGTGGCCATACCAGATAATGATGTTCGACTCGACAAAGTGGATCATTTCCCATTATTTACCGAAAGTCAGCAGAGATGCCGCTTGTGCAGCACAGGATACACACACATCAAGTGCTGTAAATGTAAAGTTGCATTGTGCCTCATGAAAAATCGCAACTGTTTTCTTGACTTTCACACAAACTGAGGAGAACTTTGGGACATTTTGAGCACTCTCTAACATTCAGTTTTGTTAGTTATGATATTGAATAGGGCATACTGTGTTGGAAATGGTTATTTTGATAAAATCAGTTTTTTCATCTCCTAGTCCTGACAATGGAAGATTGAGGAGGTTGAGAATTACTTCAAACAAAATTATGTCTTGTTTTGGATTAAAATTCATTACATTTTAGTCAATGAATTGATGTTTACCATGCCCATAATTTGAAAACCATGCCCATTTTGGCTGTTGATTTGATTTATTAAGCTGCATTGGTGCTACAATCAATTTTACATCAACATTATCTTGTGTATGAGGATAGAAGTAACTTTTGATAGCAACAAAATTTCACGCAGTTTGATACCCCTTTCTTCTTGATGTTGTTCAGGAACAACACAACAGAAAAATATCGTATGACGTCATAAAATCAAATTCATGAATACATTCTTGAAACATACCATAAAACATTCTTAGAAACTGTATCAAATAATTTTTTGCATTGAAAACAATAATTCAAGAAGTAAAGGGTTAATACCTATGGATAATCAACAATTTAGCAAAATTCGTAATTACGTTACAGCGTGGTTTCAAATCATGCAAAGGCGAACTTTTAAAGTCATCAATCCCTGATAAGCAATCAGGTGTTGTTAAATGATTTATATTTATGAGGTAATAGGAAATTGACAAAAAGAATGCCGACAAAACTGATTAGGTTGCGGTTAGGTTGCATCACAAGAAGCAAAAAACTAATTTTTCTTTTTGTTAGACAAGAACGTTAAAGGCCCTGTGCTCCCCAAGATCCTTTGCAGTCACAAGATGAATTTCATACTGTATGAACATGATTTTGGCCTAGCAATCGTGAGGTTGTATCGTCCTGTCAATCTTCAAATGAATTGTAAAAAATTAAATAACAATTTTTGTGTTGCGTTTAGTACGTCGTTAGGCATATGTAAACTAATAATTATTCAAAAATACGACAATGCACTAGAATAGTGATGATACACACTATTCACTATTCATTTTTCACACTATTTATATTGATGATCATCACTATTCCAGTACATTGTCGTATTCTTAAATAATTATTAGTTTTCAAATGAACGTCCTTGTTCCATCGCTTTTGAACTCAAACAACAGACACTCCTGATAATAAACGAATGATTAGGAAAATTTTCGCTCCCTGTAGCTATTTATGTTCACATTATTGTGTGTTAAAAATGCATTTTTCACGGCCAGTTTGATGTTTGATGGTTCGCGCACGTGCAAGGAATGATGGGGTGCACATGGTCTTTAAGACACAAACAATTCCAGTGACTCATAAGAAAGTCTTGGTTGCGTGAGTTTGAGGCTGCACGCAGGCTAAAGAAAGTCCTCCTGTTTGCAAAATAATAATATAAAAAGTTTTCGCTCTATTTTATATCAAAATAGTCTTGTTTACTTGCTAAAAGACTGAAGTATTTCGTGAAATTTTGGTTGCCTTCAAATGTAAGCTATCTCATTTAACTTTGAATTTTACAAAGCTGCATTCTTGAGGAAAAAAGTTTCTATAGGGCCGGAAGAGATCATGAAAGATTTCTCGAACAAACAAAAACAGTTTGATGAAAATTGCTGCAATTTCATGAATGAGGTGCAATTTTGTTCGTCGCACTTTAGCTTAGAGTTAAGTAATTTTGTTGCTATTGTTTTTCAAGCAGAAGGGCTGTTTTATCAGTCATCCGGTATGAACTGCATGCTGGGAAAAATTCACAAAGGTTGGTCAATTCAAATTTTGACAAGTAAATCTCATTTGTTGCATCAGAAATATTTGTTCGATTAATAAATGCGTTTATTAGCTTCTTCTCTGAATAATTTCAGGGACCGGTTTCGGCTTGTTATTGATGTTGAAAATATAGCCTAGTGTATTTTAGTCGGACCAAATTCATTTGAGATGCATTGCGAATGCTTAGAATTGGCTTTAAAGTTGTTGAAATTTGCGGTTTTGCAAAAATATAGTGCATCATATCAATAATGTTTCTTAAAACTGAAATTGCAAATCGTTCATAAGTTTTTTGGGCGATCCAGTACATACTTGGTTTGTCACAGGAACTTTGCTTTTCTCAGACTCTTCTAGAAGCGATCTAATTATCCAATTTTGGAAATTTTATTGTTAACAGTTAATGAATTCCCCATTGACTTTTAACATTCTACTTACCACTGAGGTGACTTAAATGCAGTAAAAGCTAATGGTAGATATATTAAGTAAATTTCAAGCATTTATTATTTTCTGCTTTTTGTTTGTAAAGTACATAAACTTTCATCCTGAGGCTTGAAAATTCTTAAATTTTTCATGATCATGGTCACACATGTTTTTATGAGGATGGAATTTGGAAACCACCATCAAAGCATTGATTAGGCAGTTTTGGCTGGAAAACACGTTGATTCCTTTTACATCCATGTTGAATTAAATGGCTTAAAAGTAATCACTGCATTTCGTATGGACTATTTCTTCTTAACCACTCGCAGAAGATTCTGCTCTTTAACTTATTCGCACACTGCAAATGCTGCTAGAAGGACGAAGATAGGGCCTAATTTAGCGTGATCTCGTCCACTAATACCATGGGAGACCACAGGGAGCCCCCTTTCAAAGTAGCAGAAACTAAACGAATAAGAAATGGACGAAGCGTGGCATCTGCGAAGGAGCAATACAAGATGAATGCGCGAGCGAATGATGCGCGTTTTGCGGAGGAGCGAACGAACGGCAGATTAGCATCTAAGTCGATGGGCAGATTAGCGTCTGCCGGGTCAACCGTCAAGGGGCTACAAAATAACAGGAAGCCACTTTGAAAACATTGCGGCTAATTTAATCTTAATAGCCGCAACCTATGACCACAAAATTTTTCAAAAAGCAATCCAAACGTCTCCTACCGCCCATGCTAATACTGGTCTTGAAATTCTCAATAGTGGTCTTAAGATTCACCATGAATGGTTTGAAGATTCATATAGTTTCATACTTTATCATAAGAAATATCACTTTATGCCTACAGAATAACAGCATCAATGTTATTGTTGGACAGTTGGTTTTGCAACTCTGTTAAAAAGAGCGTTTTCTCGAGATTTCAAATGTTTAGGACGTTTTCCAAAGATCTGAAGGATGTGGCTTAAACGATTCTCCCGATAGTGGTCTTGTGACGAGAGGAGCTTAAAATTAGGTTCTGATAATAATCTCTCGATAGCCATGGGAAACGAGTAGCGGCATACGCATTGTTTTTCAATATTCATTAAATTACTGCAGCAAGGAAGGGTACTTGCTTGAGAGACATTATTTCAACAAAATTACCTTCGTCTTTTCAAGAAGTTGATTTCGATTAAAAGAGAAAATATATCTCCATTTCTATACATTAAAATGCATTTGTCATATCTCCTAGTTTTTTATTTATTTTGGATGAAATTCATAGATTTTGCAACCCCAGTTTCATAATGCAATTGTATCCCGAAAAAAACGCACCTGCGATATAACGAGCTTCCTGGTATAACAAACTGGTCCCTTGAAAAACAAATTATTCTCGTTAAAAACACTCCCAAAAGGTGAATCAAAAAGTTAAAGAGCCGTTGTCGCCCAGGGTCCTTTGCGGGGAAGCTGCAATTTCAGACTGTCTAAAAATGAAGGTTGACCTAAGCGAAAAATATGAATCCACACTGCAGTAGTTGAACTGATAAAGAAGTCCCCTAAAGTCAAACTTTTCTATCAGTTTAACTACTGCAGTGTGCATCCATATTTTCCGCTTGGCCAAATTTGATTTTCAGACAATCTGAAATTGCAGCGTGCCCGCAAAGGATCCTGGGTGAAAATGGCTCTTTAACACTTTTGCTAACCTGTAGCTTTCTAATTATTCACAAAATGTATTCAAACGAATATTGATTGTGTAGTTAACATAAGATAATTCATATAGTTAGAATTTCCGTTTGAAATAGTCCAATTTTGTTTGAATTACGACAACATCCACTTTTAATGAAAAGATTATTATAGTATCGCTAAGCTATTATGATAGAATGCACTATACACTCATTTTTTTATAAGAAACTTGGGTCCGGGGTTGGTAGGCAGTTTCTTGAATTTTAGGGCCATTTTGCTACAAAAACTTCATTATGAATTTCTTATATTGTTAATGCCCGAAGTGTAGAGCTAATTTAGTTTTGTTAGAAGGGCTTCCATATTACTTAGTATGATCTTAAAACATGTTATAACATAATTCGCACTCAAAACAATGTCAAAACATTTACTATTACTGTACAGTGTCAAAACTTTTTCGAGTGACCTGGGAAAATCGAAGCTGCAAATTACAAAAGTTTCTTAACTTTTTAAATTCAGGTAGGGTAGTTTCTTAATTTTTAAAACATTGAGCCTGCATGTTCTCATACGCGTTTTCTTGTTGTAAAAAATGAGCGTACAATTCTAGACAACATTTTGCGGAAAATACTACAATTTCCGTATTTCTAGTGCACCCTACTTTTTACAACGAAATGTATGACAAGATTTCATTTGAAATACTTCATGTAAAACATATATCTAAAAAGAGTGTAAAATACTTCTGACTCCAAAATACTCCTCTCTTTGCAAAGATGCATATGACGCAATTTTATTTGCAATACCACACTTTCATCGTAGTATACCTTAGAAGAATGCATATACCTCAAGACTCTCTGTGCAAACATACGCATTGCAGAAACCTGTTTGCAATACTACACTAGTAGCATTTGATTAAATTTTTTACAGCTTCTGCAATAGATAGATATTCCTAAAGGATACAATATACCTCGATCTGTAAAGCACTGTCATTCTATTCAAACATGTCTATGAAGCAAATGTATTTGTAATAGAATATTTAGAATATTACACCTTTCTGGTAAAACTATCATAAATGAATGCAGTATACAATCTAGCACTCCTCTCTTTCCAAAGATGTGTACGACGTAATGATCACTGTTTCATTTGCAGTATACTAGATACACTTTTATTAGATGAAAGAAGAATGCACAATACCTCCGACTCTGCTCTTTGCAAAAAATGTTTGTAATACTACACTAGCAGCATTTGATTCGAAATGTCACACCTTTAGCGTATAACTAGATATTATAAAAGAATGTAATATACCTCAAACTTCAGTGCACTCTTAGTCTTTTCGAAGATACGTAATGGCTCAATTTGAATTGATCGTTGCACTTATTGCAGTGTGGTCTGCATCATGTGTTCATCTTCTCACGTTTTAAGTCACCTTATAAACAAGAACTTTTGTGAAACTCAATTTATTTCCACTTGATTAATTATTAACGAGCACTGTACTGCACTCAGACTTACTTGCCCACTCGATATGCTTTGTAAAAATACTTTCAATGTAATTTTCCAATCAACAATGAAACTACCATAAGCTGATTTGATAATTAAAAGAAATTGAAAAGAAAACTTGATGGAATTCTGATTTTGATTATCACAGACAAAATCAGCTAGCAAATATGAGTGCAAATTGGGAAGAGTTTGAGAAATTCATTTCCTCGAGATTCTTACTTGACCTTGCGTAGGTGCTCATAGTTCCACCTAGGCTGCATAAAAACATCCTAATCACGCCCTTATCAAAAGCAGTAATCTGAAAGCTTCTTTGCATTGCAAGGTCATGTTGACTTTTTGATTTTGCAATAGATTCACAAGATATAGAAGCATTTAATATGGCTGAAGATTGCAATGATTGGTTTTTCGTCAACCTGCAGGCCCAAAATAATGAATCGGCGTTTGCGATAATGTACGACAATTAATTAAGCACAAACTTTGATGACTCATCATTAAATTAGTAGCAGAAAGAGGCCCGGGGGGTGGGCACTTCACTTTCCAGTCATACGGGGATGTGCGGCAGTTTGTGGGAAGTTTTTGGCACGAAAATTCTGGGAATGGGATGTACTTTATGTAGAAATTTTCTGGTAATGGGTCTAATTTTTACCAGAAATTCTGGAAATGTTTTGTAGTGAAAACACTTGTTGGAAACCTCACCCATATTCTGGGATTGGGTCTCAAAATCCCGCCTATATTCTGGGATTGGGTCATAACAGACCTTCTTGCAGCGCACACCCACATATGGCCCAATAGTGAAGTGCCCTCCGGGGGGAACGAGGCTGACTTAGTTGTAACAATTTGTTTCACTAAACTTTGGCTATTTTTCTGTGGAATTTTGGATAATCTTGTACGGAAGTTGCTTGGTCATGCTTCAAAACTTAAAAATTTGTCTAAGTTTCAGATGGTTTCAGCTTGAATTAAATTAAGGCAGCGCATGCGATATTTACGTAAACCAGAAAGAAAGTAAATATACTTAAGATAGTAAATATGATGGCAGCTATTACAAACATTCTTAACTAGCATCATTTTTTGCAGCTAAGTGGTGAAACAAAGCAATTTCATCTCTCTAGCAAGATTATTTTGCGTTATAAATATAAATATATAAATACAAGATATAAAGGAGGCTGTCTGCAAAATGGTGGACCAGGCACCCATTCAAAACGACGATTTTTAAGAGCAACAATCAGTTTGATAGTAGCATAGGGCTCAAATCTTTCAAATCTTTAAAAAGGTGGGTGTAAAATTATATTACATTTTTCTTTGAATTGAATGGCTTGAAAGGAACTTAGGGTACTTTGCTGTAAATCTCCCGTGGAAACATTTTGATATCTTGATTATTTTCAAAATGGCGGTGTTTTTTTTTTTTTGAAAGAATTCATGGAAAATTTTGAAAAACTTAAAATCATCGTAAATCCTAAATCACTCGAGGAAAGATGATATGATCTTCAAGAAAACTATAGTTTATGACGGTCTACATATGGTGGCAAGCAGAAATCTGTCGCTCTTCTGGTTTAGGATTTAGAAATTTGATGACGTCACAGCGTCAAATATAATAAATGCCGCCACTTTGAAAATTTGAAAAGATTTACAGCAAATTACCCTCAGTTCCTTTTAAGCCATTTAATTTCAAGAAAAATGTACTGAAATTTTACACCCACCTTTTTAAAGATTTGAGCCCTATGCTTTTGATAGTTGTTCTTGAGATCTATGATTTACTTGAGACCGCCCTTGATTAGCTAGATTCCGTTCAACATCTCCGAAATGTTGCCAACAATGAACATTTTCTTCTCATTCAAGTTGTTGCCGACATTTTGGAAACAGTATACAAACACATGCACACGATTCATCATTTGTGGGTTGACCCGTGTGTAATGGCCTTTAGAAGCGTGCTTCGCGCTCACTGATTAGACTTACTACATCATCGTAGTTTCACTTCTTGCCTGAACTGATATACCGCTACAACTACGACTCACGATCTAACTGTGAGTTGAGAGGCGACCACACGTAGATGGCCTAAGCTATGTGGTTGGAAACACCGATGCTAAAACGGGTGGAAATTCAGGGTGCCGCGACTTGAACATGGAAAAACTAATAAGTAGTACTTAGTAGAATGTTTCTTTGATCTAAACAGTTTAAAACTTGAACTTGATCCTATTATCTTCCTGTATAGAGAAAAATTAGAATCTGCTTGAAGCTGTGAGATCCACGGTCCGTCTGCAAATCAGAGAGCGTTATTCGAGTGCTGTTCTTCCATATTTGACTCTCAATTGCAAATGCTGCTCTCTTCGCTGCTCTCTGATTGATCGGGGGCGCATCTAAGGGGGGGTTGTGGGGGTTGTCTGCCCTTTTCGGCGGAGAACAAAGGAAAACAAGCATGTTGAGTGTGCAAATGCCCATTTTCTACCATACAACGCCTGCCCTTAAAATTTCCTAGTTGCGCACCTGTTTATGACTCACAAAGTTATCTCGACTGGCCACCTCTGCGAATAGTTTGATTACAAGACTACTCACTGATGTGACATTTTGGTCAAAAGCTCAGTTGCAGCTGTGCCAAAGCAAAAACAGAATGCTTGAAAAGAAGCATACTTTATGAAGTATATCACAGTCCAGCCACTGTCATAAGTCGAGAACTGGAAAAACATCGATTAAAAGACAGAGTTTCAAAGCAGTTGACATTTGTACACGTCTCACAATCTCATCAAATGTTGTACAAGTATCTACGTCACTGATGTCGATTTAAGAGGATCAAGAACAAGGATGTACAGCAAAAGAACAGTAGATAGTAATACAAAGAATTTTAAACTAAGAACTTTTTTGTCTAATTTTAGTTTTGTGCATAAGCAATATTCCTCAGATACCTGCACCTTCGTCAGTAGGCTACGCGGTATTTAGGTAAGAGACATTTAGCTGCAAAGAATAGCTGAAAAGGGCTGTATAAGCTAAACTTACAGAAAAAATCTGTTTGAATTCCATAGATTTAGCCAGTGCAATCAGATTTTTCATGCCATCGACAATTTTAGAGATACAACTGGATTCTGAGCTACAAGATTTAGATGTGTTTTAGCCTAAACACAAAAAGGCCACTGCAAGCTGATGAAATCTTTACCNTTTTAAACTAAGAACTTTTTTGTCTAATTTTAGTTTTGTGCATAAGCAATATTCCTCAGATACCTGCACCTTCGTCAGTAGGCTACGCGGTATTTAGGTAAGAGACATTTAGCTGCAAAGAATAGCTGAAAAGGGCTGTATAAGCTAAACTTACAGAAAAAATCTGTTTGAATTCCATAGATTTAGCCAGTGCAATCAGATTTTTCATGCCATCGACAATTTTAGAGATACAACTGGATTCTGAGCTACAAGATTTAGATGTGTTTTAGCCTAAACACAAAAAGGCCACTGCAAGCTGAAGAAATCTTTACCACGCACCAGTTAGGGAGGACTTTATCATTGAATTTATATTCTTATGCTCATTCATCGAATTATAATGTCCATCAGCACTTCGAATTATTTGGTACATTAGAAGGGATACAACAACGGTTTTAGGCGTGGAAGCTTCTGTATAACAAAGCACGGTTTTTTCGTTGTTGATAATTTGCCACCTGAAGTGCATGTTCCTTCTGCAACAGCTAGGAATGTCGGAGGAATGTTGAGAATGTTGAAACGCGAGCGAGGCGAGTGCTGTTACTTTCTAGTAATTTGAGTATGTCTTGAACTACAAAATTAAAGACCCCCTGTTAACCATGAGGCTTTGCGTGCTGCGTTTGAGAAAACAGCACAACACAGGCCTAGCATCAGAGAATTTAAGATAATCTGAAATTCTATTTGCAGTGCATTCTGGGACAGCAACGGCGTGCAAAGCCACATGGTTAGCAGAGTGTCTTTAAAGATTGCAATTTTTTTGAGAACAATTTGTTCTATTTTCTGTTCATTTTCTTTCAAAATTTGATATTTAGTAGATTAGCGTCTTTTCTACGTTGCTAGCCAAGCTACAATCCTTTGACCATTCGTTGTTTCGATTTGACATCTTAATTATTTTCTCTTGTTAAAATAATCAACCGAGTTAAAAGCAACTTAGCTAGAGGGACTATAGCCTGCGTGCAGACTTTGTTGGTCACTGTCTTTCTTCTCCTTCCCAGTGACCAACAAAGTCTGCACGCAGGCTAGAGGGACAAGGGCAATTCAAATATAACCTATTGTATCAAGGGCGCCTACCTTGTATGAATTGGGTTTATTCGCAGTTCAGTTTTCGTGACATAGTACACACAGCAATTGCTGCATTGTAGCCGTTTTATCCGAACCGGAAGACGTAAGATGACGCAAGATAATTTTGTGGTTTCAGATTCAGGTGTTGATGTAATGCGATATCAACAGTTACAGGAGATGACCACAGGGAACCAGACAGCGTGATTGGTCAACACTGATAGACGTTAGAATNAAGAATTTTAAACTAAGAACATTTTTGTCTAATTTTAGTTTTGTGCATAAGCAATATTCCTCAGATACCTGCACCTTCGTCAGTAGGCTACGCGGTATTTAGGTAAGAGACATTTAGCTGCAAAGAATAGCTGCAAAGGGCTGTATAAGCTAAACTTACAGAAAAAATCTGTTTTAACTCCATAGATTTAGCCAGTGCAATCAGATTTTTCATGCCATCGACAATTTTAGAGATACAACTGGATTCTGAGCTACAAGATTTAGATGTGTTTTAGCCTAAACACAAAAAGGCCACTGCAAGCTGAAGAAATCTTTACCCCGCACCAGTTAGGGAGGACGTTATCATTGAATTTATATTCTTATGCTCATTCATCGAATTATAATGTCCATCACCACTTCGAATTATTTGGTACATTAGAAGAGACACAACAACGGTTTTAGGCGTGGAACCTTCTGCATAACAAAGCACGGTTTTTTCGTTGTTGATAATTTGCCGCCTGAAGTGCGTGTTCCTTCTGCAACAGCTAGGAATGTCGGAGGAATGTTGAGAATGTTGAAACGCGAGCGAGGCGAGTGCTGTTACTTTCTAGTAATTTGAGTATGTCTTGAACCCTTGAACCACAAAATTAAAGGCCCTCTGCTACCACGAGGCTTTGCATGCTGCGCATGAGAAAACAGCACAACACAGGCCTAGCATCAGAGACTTTAAGATAATCTGAAATTCCATTTGCAGTGCATTCTGGGACAGCAACGGCGTGCAAAGCCACATGGTTAGCAGATTGCCTTTAAAGACTGCAATTTTTTTGAAAACAATTTATTCTATTTTCTGTTCATTTTCTTTCAAAATTTGATCTTTAGTAGATTAGCGTCTTTTCTACGTTGGTACTCAAGCTACAATCCTTTGACCATTCGTTGTTTCGATTTGACATCTTAATAGACGATTGCGCTAAAGATGGCGTCGAGGAATTTTTTACCAAGATCCTTTGCGGTATTGAAGAAATCAACCAATCAAATCATTCGAAATTCAATTCGACGCAAAGCATCATGGTAAAAAATTCCTGTCCGCCATCTTTAGCGCAATCGTCAATTATTTTCTCTTGTTAAAATAATCAACCGAGTTAATAGCAACTTAGCTACAGGGACTATAGCCTGCGTGCAGAATTTGTTGGTCACTGTCTTTCTTCTCCTCCCCAGTGACCAACAAAGTCTACACGCAGGCTAGAGGGACAAGGGCAATTCAAATATAACCTATTGTATTTGATATTTTCCATATATATTCTCCTTAAATTAGCTGAGCAGTTATTATTTCTTTCGCCTACTTTACTGTAAATAAATAGATAAGTGGCACGTGACCTTCTTTTGTTCTATTCTTAGACTAGATCGCTATTTCTCTGTTCAGTTACTTTAACAGTTCCTGAGAAGAAAAGTTTATGTGCGTTTAATTTATTTGAGAAAGTTTCATATGTCAGTGTTTAAGACAGAAAGCTTGTGGAGACCATCACCTGATTTTCTGTTTCTAAGTGGGCGAACTGCGAGGAAATGTCTATGTTTGGAGGTAGTGTTGCCCTCATTCTCCCGATAACATCCTGATTGCGAAAAGAGTACTGCGACTGATGAAGTGGTGGGATCGGCTCCTTTGTATACAAGGGGGTGAGATTATTCATAATCTTGTAGAACAAAGGAAGGCGCCTACTCCACCTTCGGGCAATTTTAATTTTCTTATGAGGCGTACTAATACGATTTTCTTTGTAACGGTGAGGTCAAAATGTGAATTATTGATAGCATGTTGATAATGTCATTTTGAGAAGGTCACCAACAATAGAATTTCTCACCATAATTTTGCACTTATGATAAATTCTTCAAGATGTTTTGATCAAGAAAACTTGTGCCAGTTTGTGTGAGTTTGAAGCAACTTTATTGTTTGCAGTACAACGCAACTGCTAGACGAGAACAAACGTTCATAGAAGAGACACTGTTAACATATTTGTACAAGATGACCGATAATTTTATGAAAGTTTTCATGGAAAATGACTGTTCCTATCACTGAAAATCATTCATTGATCCATTAATGAAGAGACTTTAGCAAAGGAGATACGAAATAGGTCTTGGTTAGTGCAAGCATCTTTTACAGAGACCATATTCATCACAACTTTACAGTGTTTTGTTGTCACATTCTCGGTAACAGCTCACATGTCTTGGTGGACTAGATTTTGATGATACACCTTCGGCGCGTCTCCGCATCTCATTTCCATCATCAGCTGTATCAGCATTTTAAACTGATAAACATACAACAAACCATTGCAATTTTGTCGAGATGAATTTTCACTGCTAGGAGTACCTTAGCCTGTGTCACAGACCCCCTCGTTATGGTCTGTAAGGCAGGCTATGAGTGTCTATTCTAGTGAAGGACCCGGAACAAGTTTACATTCTCAAAGCCTCATTACAGCGCTCCAGTCTTTGCTGATTTTAAAGTAAAGTCGCTAAAACAACCTATTGACGCATTTATGAAACATGTGTTTGCACCTGTAGTTTGAAAAATTGATGGTATTCAAATGCAAACTCTCCAATAATAACCATAAAAGAGGAAGTGATATGAGTTGCATCATAAAAAGTTCTCATTACGTAAAAACTAATCCGCAAAGTCGGATTGTAATTCCCAAAGCAAGAAAGTATATGATCTGTAATCCTGAAAAACATGTGGCAAATATTGCATCTTAGAAATTCATTACCCTCCAAGAAAATAGAAAGAAGTCTGAATGAATTTAAATTCTTTTTATCGAATATTGAAGTAATCGGAAAGATGAAATCTGAATTATTTAGTAAATAATTAATTATAAATTAATTCGACCAATGTGTTTATTTTTCAACTTTTCGTTCATTAATTCTTTATTTTGTGCAATTTAACAGGCTGGTTATGTGATGTGCATAAAAGATTATCTTTTCAAAAGTTGGCTTCGTAAAAATGGACCACCCCAGTTATCATGAATAAAGTTCCAAGCAGAAGCTTGCTGCTTTGACAAAAAAATAGGACATCTCTAGTAAAT
>REGM01000097.1:323065-336156 GCA_004194415.1 Aurelia aurita
TTTAAAGTAAAGTCGCTAAAACAACCTATTGACGCATTTATGAAACATGTGTTTGCACCTGTAATTTGAAAAATTGATGGTATTCAAATGCAAACTCTCCAATAATAACCATAAAAGAGGAAGTGATATGAGTTGCATCATAAAAAGTTCTCATTACGTAAAAACTAATCCGCAAAGTCGGATTGTAATTCCCAAAGCAAGAAAGTATATGATCTGTAATCCTGAAAAACATGTGGCAAATATTTCATCTTAAAAATTCATTACCCTCCAAGAAAATAGAAAGAAGTCTGAATGAATTGAAATTCTTTTTATCGAATATTGAAGTAATCGGAAAGATGAAATCTGAATTATTTAGTAAATAATTAATTATAAATTAATTCGACCAATGTGTTTATTTTTCAACTTTTCGTTCATTAATTCTTTATTTTGTGCAATTTAACAGGCTGGTTATGTGATGTGCATAAAAGATTATCTTTTCAAAAGTTGGCTTCGTAAAAATGGACCACCCCAGATATCATGAATAAAGTTCCAAGCAGAAGCTTGCTGCTTTGACAAAAAAATAGGACATCTCTAGTAAATATTCTATTTTTTTCCTAGCTTGAAAGATACAAAAATCGGATGTCACCTTCTCTTCGAAAAAGGGGGGCAGTAGTGTAGAGTTTTATTTTAATATTAAGCTCCCTAGACTAGATAAGCTTTGCTTTTTCTGATGCGCGTACGACAGTATTATGTTGTTAGCATTAACATTGTTGTGCAAACGAATAATGACGATGACGCATCAAGACTCGAAATTTCTGCTCAAAATGGATCAGATTTCCAGACTAATAAATGTAAGCAATTTCTCAAAAGTATCCTTACCTCTCTCTTTCGCTGTAAATCTCTCAATCCTGATCCTTTCTGTATCTCACAAAATTTTTCTATCACGTTTCCTTTCCCTTCCTTGGTTTGCCTTTCAATTCAAACTTGTAACTATTTCAGTATTTAAGCTCTTATAAACACTATTTCCTTCGGCAGTGAATGAATGCTTTAAAAATATTTCTTCTATAAATCTACATTAAATAAAAATGGCGTTGAGGTTTCCTTTCTTTGAATTCTTGAAAGAGCTGCAGTGTTTCAACTAAACTCATGTTTGAAATATGGATTTAATGATGGAACGGTGAAAAATGCTTTCGAACAGAAATAGATATTTTTGATACTTTGTTGTTTACAAAGATCTTTCTTCGAAATCTTTTTCCTGCCTTACCGCCTACAGCTTGCTTAATCCTAAATCTGAATTCACACCTGGGAAGCTTGTATTGTCGAGCACTCCAGAGTGTAAATGATCAAAAAGTGTCTGTATTCAAATTTTTATTTCTTACCTCAACAAAATCTTTACAGAGGATTTAATAGCCTTTTCCACATCTGTCAAAACAAAGCTTCGTAGCTCGCTGCTTATAGTTAGTGCTAATGACATAGGTGGAATTTGGTAGCAATCAATTTTCAATAATTCTCAAAACCATAAGCTCAAATCAAGATTTTCCGGAGTCCGGAGTACACTTTCGGGCGATTGAACGGGTAGAAACTAATCAATTTTGATGATTTCAAAGATTTTGGCTTTAATATATTGGTGAAAGTCTAACTTAGAGTTTCTTGGGGCCTAAGGAGAGCTTCAAAACCGATCTGAATATTTCAGTTGCTCTTGCGACACATAAATGTTGATATAAATCCCTGAACAGATCAAAGGAAAAATGTTTAAAATTATCCAATTAGACAAGTTCCTACAATTTTCCAAAACGTCCAGTTTTTTTCAACTTATTTGCTATTAGAACCCCAGGGGGCACTATGTATATTTTGGCTACTGGGGACGTGCCATCGGGAAGGGTATCGTTTTCACGATGTTGGTATAAGGAACGGTATCCATTTTTGTGATTTTGCTATAAAGAACAAATAAATAGGCCATTTTTGAAAAATTGGTGTAAAGTCGGGTATGCATTTTCAAGAAATTGGTATAAGGTCGGGTATACATTTTCGAAAAATTGTTATAAGGAACTGGTATGGTTTTGAAGCTTGAGTGGTACGTTCCCAACCAAAATCTGGTCTAGTGCCCCCCCCGGATTAGAACTCACATTTTGATGGAAGATTTGAAATAACTTTCAGGCTTGTCTAAAATATTTCCAATGTTTTGATTCCTTAAATTTTTTACCAAAATTTTCTTTTGAGTTTCTTCAATTTTCACTGATATAAACATAGAATTGATATATTTTTGTTGAAAGGGCTTCCAAAGTACCTAGTAAAACTTCAAAACAAGTATTACAGAATTTGCACTAAAAGATATCAAAACATTTGTCAATGCTGTACAGTGTCAGCACATGTTTTAGTGATTTCTATAAATGATTTCTTAATTTTGAAAAATTGAGCCAACTTTGAAATTGAGCCAGTTTTTCATAAAAATTGCTTGTGGCGTGATCTTTACAAATTGAACGACTTCGCATTACTACAGAAACCGAGATTAAGTAAATAGAATAGTACTTTGTGAAATTCTTATAACGGAAAGAAAACCGCAATGAAATTCTTCCAAAGATCCAATAGAAATATTGAAAGAAACTGTCCCAAAGTTTGACCAGGATTTGAAAAAAAACAAAGAAAATAAAAAAAAGTTCTTGTATGTTTAGGGTTTAGAGCACCACACTTGCACTTTCAAAATAAAACCGCCATTAATCTATTTAGATACAGATTCAATAGAAATATCAAAGGCACTGCATAACTTGGATACAATTTTTATCCTTCAATGAGTGTAGGTTTTTCCTCCGAGTTACTTCTTATTGCTTTATTCGAGTCTTTTCTCATAGTTTTATTTATAGCACCTGTATGCTACTCTTATGAAAGGTTTCTTTGCTGCTAAAAATATTTCAATGCAAAGAAATTAATCAAATTTTGTACATAGCGAATTCTTTGTCGCCTTTCTGAAGCCGCGGCATGAAAAGTAAACGTAAATCTATGAATAGATATTAAAAATTCGAGTGATTTTTACTCAAACATGCTTTCCCCACGGGCTTTAGGAAACTCTGAATTAAAAATTAGATTTTCGTATGATACATCGGGTATTTTCTTCTTCTTTATTTCATTCGTGATATATCGAAGGAGGAGCGCATGGCAGAGTGATGTGACCTAGAGCGATTATGCCACTCAAGTGTGGCAAAACGAACGGGAGATGGAGAGAAAGAGTTTTCTTTTTCCCGAGTTTCCGTTTGAGTAGTATAATGGCTCTAGGTCACGTCACTCTGCCACGCGCTTCACCCTCGATATATCACGAACGAAATAAAAAAGAAGAAAAATATACCTGATGTATCATCCGAAAATCTAATTTTTAATTCAGAGTTTCCTAAAGCCCGTGCTTTCACTGAGAGATTTCTTTGAATAAAAAAAGTTTATGAATGATCGATATTTAGGAATTCAAGGAAACTAGTGACTCGACTCTGGTTTTATGAGTTCCAATGTTTGGTTTGACTAAATTCTATAAATTGTATTTTAATGCTGGACTAAAGAGATGGAAATCAAACTCTTTGTGATTACTTTTTTTGCTCACAGATGTGTCGCATGTGTAGAAGAATAAATCATATTTCTTAGATAAGAACCATATTTTGAGCAATAAGGTATATTTTATAAAAGCATGGCTAGGCCCTTTTTCGAAAGCTCTGTTTTCAGGTACACTCTACATTTTGACTTTGCAAACTCGTATCTCCGGTGTTTGGTGGACGATTTATAAATGTAAGGTACGTGCATTTAAGTTGCAAACTAATACATATAGCTGTGCAGTCAAAAAGTCCCGCCATTTTAACGTTTCGTTCCTTTTTTCAGTCAAAGGGGGATGCTTTTTTAGACACCCGGTAGTTAGTGCGATGTCGTATTGCTTCAAAACCAGGTAGCCTGTAAAAGCGATAATCCCCACTCGTCCCACCCATTTAGTTTCAAGACTTTAGAATACAAGGAAATAGCTTTCATATCAATTTGGTCCTTGACACAAATGCACTAGAGGAAATTTTCAAGATCGATAATATATTCAAATTTTGGAAATTTTTCTAAACTTTTCACTGTTTTTTTGGATTACCTCGTANTTAGCTGTGCAGTCAAAAAGTCCCGCCATTTTAACGTTTCGTTCCTTTTTTCAGTCAAAGGGGGATGCTTTTTTAGACACCCGGTAGTTAGTGCGATGTCGTATTGCTTCAAAACCAGGTAGCCTGTAAAAGCGATAATCCCCACTCGTCCCACACATTTAGTTTCAAGACTTTAGAATACAAGGGGAATAGCTTTCATATCGATTTAATCCTTGACACAAATTCACAAGAGGAAATTTTCAAGATCGATAATATATTCAAATTTTGGAAATTTTTCTAAACGTTTCACTGTTTTTTTGATCATCCCGTAAACTGTGATCCATAAAAGAATTCTGAAAGATGTAAGTGTGCAAACTTTCTCATTAGAATGATAACTACCAACTACAGCTAAGCTAAGAATGAATTAGGCCAAGCCTACGAATACAGACGACATGTCACGTGACTTGATCAATTCGCGCTCGAAAATCAGACTTTGGGTAAATGAATCCATTACAATGTATAGCGTCGCACTGGGATTTCGAGACTGTCTCGTTTATTTATCGCAATAAATAAATTCAACAGGGTTTGAAGCTGTTAAAATTATTCAAAAACTTTATCAGATAGATAGGCGAATGTCTAAAAGGAAGGTTAACTTTGAAGAAGCGACGAGCAACTCACAGCCGACAGAGTTTGGGCGGCTAACTACGAAATTATGGCCTAAATTTTTGTTTTGCTTTTGGAAACAGCATGTTCGTGTGTCTATTTCATAGGTTTAGGTCTGACTGACAATTGCTACCTATCCTTTCCCTACTCACTATCGCAAGGTAGGATAGAGCAGGATAGAGGAGTAATTTTATGCAGCTTTTCGCAAATTTCCTATAGATTCCTATAGAAATTTTCTGAACATTTACCCCAAAATAAGATGGCGTCGTGTTTTCAACGCTGTTGTGACGTCATGCCGTCTGTATCAATGAACAGTCTTCAAATCTCAATTTATAAAGTAAGCATTTCATGATTGCTGGCAAGCGAATATGCCAAATCAGCTACTGGAAGTTTCCCCTTCAGCTGGCAAGCGAATATGCCAAATCAGCTACTGGAAGTTTCCCCTTCAGCTGGCAAGCGAATATGCCAAATCAGCTACTGGAAGTTTCCCCTTCAGTACAACGTAAACCATTCAAAATATAATTATGCTCATTTAGGTTCAAAGTTTCATCCGTGCTTTCTTGATCAAGAGTTTTTGAAAGGTATTTGATGTAAAGAATTGCTGTTTGGAGTATTTCTTTCTTTGAGAGTTTCTGCTCAGCTTCTTCGAGTGGTAAACACATTTTCAACTTTCTTAATGCTGAATTCATCACAGCTAATCTTTCTCTTTCTCTTTGTGCTGCAAATGGACGATATCGCTTCTTCTTTTTCTTCGATCTGTCGGCTGCAAGAAGGAAAGTCATTTGTCAACTGTTAACTGTTAACAGGGTGTCCCAAGAAATTGTGCCCCGTCGGTGGAGCTGCTGGAGGAGGAGCTGTGATGACGATTGCTTTGCCTTGTATACTGTTATACAGGAGAGGCATGAACTTAGAGTTTAAGACCTTCTTTCTGTATGAATAGATCAGACAAGTTATTCATACAGACATCACGTGACTTTACCAATTCGCACTCGAAAATCCGAGTTGGGGTAAATGAAGCCATTACAAAGTATAGCGTCGCACTGGGATTTTGAGAGTGTCTCGTTTATTTATCGAAATAAATCAATTCTAAAAGCTTGAAAGCTGTTTTAAATCATTCAAAAACTTTAGCAGATAGATAGGCGAATGTCAAAGCAAGGTTGACTTTGAAGAAGAGGCGAGCAACTTACAGCCGACGGAGTTTGTGGTTCTGAATATGAAATTATCTTCGCAAAGGCAAGTTTCCCACAGCTTCCCTGGCCTTTTATTTTTTGTTTTGCTTTTAAAAACAGCATATTTGTGCAATGATTTCATAGGTTTAGGTCTGACTGACAATTTCTACCTATCCTTTCTCTACTCACTATCGCGAGGTAGAATAGAGCAGCAGTTTTATGCAACTTTTTGCAAATTGCCTATAGTAACGTATAGAAATTTCCTGAAGATTTACCCCAAAACAAGATGGCGTCGTGTTCTCACGCTGCTATGACGTCATGCCGTCTGTATGAATTGCTAAGTTATTCTAGACTGATGATATTAGTCAAAGTTTTGCTCCATTGAGAATTGTTATTTATTGTTATAGTCATTCCGCTAAAACTTAGTTGAAGCGGAATGGGTAATATGGGGTATGGTTAGGGGGGAATGGAGCGAAAACAAAAACTCATGTAATAAGTCTAAAGTTATTCCACAAGAAAGTCACAATCAGATGCAGCCTGTTCTGTTAGCAGCCTCAACATTCCTTTGGGAAAATATAGAGGAGTGTACTTTACCTTCCCGGAGGAGTGTTAGGCTGCGCACAGGCTAATCAGATGTTGCTTCAAAAGCAACAGTTCTCAAATTGAGGTCAATGAGATTCCCCTGCTTTAAGCCCAATCTCCATTAAAGCGAATCGCTGGCGATCGCTGGCGATCGCTGAAAAGTTCAACCAAGTTGAACTACTGGGCGAACCGCGGCGACCAGCATATGGACTGCGCATGCTCACAAGGCGTCGATCGCTGGCGATCGCTGCGATTCGCTTTAATGGAGATTGGGCTTAAGAATCAACGTCTGATTTTGACCTTCGAGCGCAGATGCTTTTCTGATTTACTCAAACAAGGTCTCAAACTCTAAGTTGAAGCCTACCTGTACAACTGTATCAAAAACAAGTCAATTGAAATCATGGCTCCTCCACAACAGGGGAACGAACGGGGCACGATCTTTTTGGGAAACATGGTATTGAATTACTGACTATTGATTGATTGATTGATTGAGTGATTGATTGATTGATTGATTGAGTGATTGATTGATTAAATATTTTTATGGTTTGGAAATTCAACATTCCTTGGATTATTTTTCTTTGATTTTCACCAACCTTTGTAGTCTCGATATAGCTTTGAATTTGAGAGATAAAAGTGAGATTTCAAAATGTTGCAGTTTTTTAGTCAACTTGTAGAGCTTTGCCACCATTTAGTACAAACTCATTCCGATCTAGAATATCAGTGGAAATTGTGGCTTCTCTATACATTTTTACTCAAAACTGCCCCAAACTTTGAAAGAAATACTCCCTTTTTTATAAGAAACTTAGTTCTGGGTCTGTATCACAGTTTTCGCACCAAAAGTTTCTTAATAGTTTCTTAATTGTTTAAGAATTTTAACACAGGTATCAGTTTCTTGAATTTTGTTAAGATTTCCCAGCAATTTTTTTACCAGCAGTTTCTTGTAGAAAATTTGCGTAAAAGAAATAAATGAAACACCATCACCATACCTGGAAAACTTGTCCACTGTGCAGGAGCATTTAGTCCACTGTTTTCAAATTGTATTTCCGACAGATGGTCCGCTCTAAAATGGCGGAAACGACAATCATCGTCGCTCACAGCTTCAAAGTAACTATCGCAAGTGCCAATATCTCTGCTCACGCCGAAATTAGAGCCAGTGACGTTAGTGCTTGGAAATGACCCGCAGTTATATCGCCCCAAGTAGTCTTTAATTCTAGTATCATGATTCCAATGTTCGTGGTTATGTCGCCCCTGATGGCCCTGATGGAAACTAATTTTGGTATCTCGATCCCAATGTCCATCGTTATATTGCCCTACATGGTCTATAATTTTTGTATCTTGATTCCAATGTCCATTCCCAATAGGAGAAGGGTTTTGAAAGCCATTAGGAATGGTTTCCTCTTGATCTAGAGTCTGCTCATCCAGTGTTACGCCACGCGATTGGGTTCTGTGATGATTCGAGTAAAAGAAACTGGTGTGCGCCCTTGTGTTTCTTTTCAAGCTATTACACAAGTCATCTTGCTCATCGCTGCAATCAGAAAAGCTACTATTCTCTTTTAAACTATGTTCAATGGGTGCATGTCCATTGCAGTGACCTGGTGCTCCTGACAAAAGGTTTCTCTCTCGAAAATTCGGATCTTCCAAAAAGCCACTTGTNATAATTTTTGTTTCTTGATTCCAATCTCCATTCCCAATAGGAGAAGGGTTTTGAAAGCCATTAGGAATGGTTTCCTCTTGATCTAGAGTCTGCTCATTCAGTGTTACGCCACGCGATTGGGTTCTGTGATGATTCGAGTAAAAGAAACTGGTGTGCGCCCTTGTGTTTCTTTTCAAGCTATTACACAAACCATCTTGCTCATCGCTGCAATCAGAAAAGCTACTATTCTCTTTTAAACTATGTTCAATGGGTGCATGTCCATTGCAGTGACCTGGTGCTCCTGACGAAAGGTTTCTCTCTCGAAAACTCGGATCTTCCAAAAAGCCACTTGTCACTTTCTGATCCTCAAAGGACACTCTGGCATTGCCGTTATACTGGTGGCGAAAAGTACTAAACTGTTCAAATCTGTGATTGGAAGTATACAACATTTTCAACTATTGCTGCAAATGCTAAGAGGCATGTGAAAAGTTTCTGGCTGTTTCTTCATTGACCAATTTTCTATTCTAAACGATTTCTATCCCTTAGAGATATTTTTATACTTTGTCATACCAGTCTCTTAACAGGAAGGTTATTGAGTTAGCGAACAATAAAAGCTAGCGTTGATTGGTTTAAGTGTAATGGTGTGAAATTAGGGCGAAAAGATTACGGTAAAAGGTCTTATGACATTGATCGATTTTGTCTATCCCTTTTTCTTATAACAATAGTAACTCGACTAAATTTTTTTCAGCACTGATGCTAGAAATTCAGCCGAAAGTTGAGTGTAATGCTTTGATGGCTAATGAGCCGCTGATTTGAGATTTCTCACCCCAAACGAAATAACAATATGTAAAATAAGAGTGAACATGACGATGAATAATCTTTTATAAACAGATAAGTCGAAGAAGGTGTGAAAGCGAGTTTCGTCACGATAATTTCCTTGGTGTCAGCTCCATTATTTTTTCAAACAGTCTTTCGACAAGTCCTTCAAGGGAATAAATGGAGATATAGCTATCTCAAGTCTGTCTCAAATTAGGTGTCACGTGAAAATATCCGCGAATAACAACAATTGGAGTACTTTTGGGTATTCGCAAATCTCACGTGATATCTAATTTGAAACAGACTTTAGTCTTATATAGAACAAGAGAACGCCACGCATCACTTATCATCATCTATAGAGAAAATCAAACACAAAATGCTATATTTAGATTGTCCAGTCCCCCTGACTAGCGCCACTTCAACTACATTTATTTATTTTAAGATGACAATTGCTGTTTAAATACAATTTCGCTACAAATGCGAGAGGACTTTTATTTGATTTTAAAACTATGGACTTGTATTTGGGGTTTCTTGTTTTGCCTCGAATTGAAAATGAATTTTAATTTATAGGCCTATGTTGACAAAATCTTGAAAATAAGTAGAGGACAGATCTTTTTAAAGAAACTTGGCTCAGTTGATAGTACTATATAAGTGTCTTAATTTCGTGTGAATATTTTTGCTTTTTAGTACTACAAGTTTCTTAATTTACAGCGTATCTTTTGGGTTCATGAATTATGATGTGGTTTCCAACACTGCTACAGATATGTTTCTCAAGATAAAACAGAACATTCTGCAAGAAAAGGAGTTCTTTTACACAAGAAAAAGGGCTCAACAACATCTTTGCTATAATATCCTTGAATGTAGCTTTTTAAAATTTCTTAACACTTCTCAGACATAATACCAGAGTTTCTTAAATTTTCGGCCATCCTAGTTCTAATTTATTATAACGAGTTTCTTGTAAAAAACCGCATAGTTTACTTTTCTGGGTAGAACTTTCCATTACGCAAAGAAATTTTTGGCACAACTACGGTAGTATGATAAAATTATTCGACTTAGCTATGTCGACATTTAGTGGCAGAGTGAAGATGAATGAGAAAAGGATATCGTACTATGTCGGAAGAATGGAACCTTGAGCTCTTCTTACACGCGACAGTGTACATCGCCCATCTCAAAAGCAACTATGTTTCCTCGGTTTCCTCCCTTCCTCTTGCGCTATCGGATTGCCAGATTTTCAGACAATCTGAGCAGTTCAGAATTGTTCACCAAATTTAAAAGTAGCACACACAAAAATGTGTATCTCTTGTTGAAGGTCCAAAAAAATTGACTATAATACGTAACTCTCGCTAAGAAATTTCCCTTCCTCGCAACTTGACTTTTGAGAACGGTTCAGAAAAACCATCACATGTTGGTCTCCTTTGTTACCTTCACAACTACCCTCTGGCCACCAGAACCCGAATTTTTGTCTTTCCCCAATTTCGATTTTTCTTTAACTTTTTCTGAGGCTACAGGAGTAGAAAAGTTTTTGAGCAAATAAGAACGCGAAAGTTATTCCTGTTGATTTTGCGTTTTGGTGTATGTAGTGTTTGGTCACGTGTCTCATTGTGTAATCAGATATATAACGAAAGCTGTTGGAAATCTGATACTCGCTCGAAGATCTCGACCGATCTCCACTACACTCATTTTTTTACAAGAAACTTGGCTCTGATTTTTGTAATAGGGTTTCTTAACGTTGAGCCTAATTTTTGTAGTAAAAATTTCTTTCAAAGTTTCTTAATTTTCCATAAATTTGAATTTCAAGATTTATCAAAATTCTCTGAGGACCGCTGCTTTTTTAACCAAGAATTACAAGAAAGAACCAAACCATAAACGAAAAGTGTAGCTATATTTGGGATGGTTTTGGGATGGTAACTTCCTGCTTGAAAACGCTGAAACTCGTTATCAAGTATGAAAAAGTTTCGTAACTTTGAGTTGACCTATGATCGCTTCTAGCAGAGTTTCTTCATTTTCTAGACGAGGCTACTGGTTTCTTATAAGCAGTTTCTTATAAAAAAATGAGTGCATCGTCGCAAGAAGTCTGCCGTAAAAGTTACCGAAATGAGAAATCTAGTTGCAGCGTATATCAGTTCAGGCAAGTAGCGAAACTACAACATGTAATAAGTCTATGAGAAATCCACCAAGAAACATGACAGTATTCATTATCTATCACCCGATAGAGATACCGTTAATTGTTTTAATGATAGCAATAATAATAATAATAACAATAATGATGGTAACAGTAATAATAATAATAATCAAAATCACAAAAGATTTTACATTCACAATCAACATAACCATATCATTTTTAGTTTTCTAATTTATATATATATCTATTTATAATTTCGCATCTAATGAAATATCTATAATATTAATTTCTCTGATGATCCTCACCAAACCTTGTTATGCTTGGTTAGGAAGTTCGTATTTGCGTTAAAAATGTCGGAGAAAAGAAAAATTGCTGACGTGATATGGGTATTATCTACTGGGTTTCACACACAACGTTTGACCGATCCTGTGACAATACACCACTTCGACAAACGGCCGCCATTATGTAAAATTCCTGAAATTTTATCCAATCAATCCTTGTTACATTGATTTTACGGTGCAAGAATGTTTGTGATTTTATAAAGGATTTGACCGGATAAATCGTTCGGGGGTAAACTGTTACCATCAAACTTTTTCATGATCAAATACCTTATAAAATACAGAGCTTTATAAAACCGTAAAATCAATATAACAAGGACTGAAAAGAATAAACGTTGCACTTAGACTATATTTTGAGCGCTGAATCCGAATCTGGAGTCGAAAAGTTTTTATCCTGAACAAATTCCCCATAATGGCGGCCGCTCGTCGAAGTGGTGTATAGCAAAGTATGACAAAGCTTTACTACAATTTTTGCACTTGCAATAGTTATCTCATATATTGACACCTTGGTATCCACTGTAGCGAGGAGACTTTCTCTGGGTTATGAGCTACGAAAGATAAACTGGTAAATTTAAAAAATCGCAGATACTTCCCAAGTTTATAAAGAATACGAGACAGTTTTACTACGGACAGCTACCAATATTTGCCTATGTTCTTTGCATTGAAAACAATCGAAATAACTTTCACAAGTTGACAGCACTGAAATTAAAAAATCCAAGAAATCAACACCCATAGTTACACAGACGTAGTTTTATCTTACTTCGTATTTAGTCATAAGTCGGTGTAAGGCCGGGGGGTACCCCATTATGGCCTAACAAGGGGTCCAGTAGGTTTGAGGGTCTTACCGAATGGCTACCAAAAGACCTATTCGTACAACATATGCTACCAATTGGGGGTATTCTAAGGTTCCTTGCCAGTAATAGGATTTCAACTCAGTACGCTCCTCCGCAAAGCAATATTGTCGAGTTTCCACGCAGGCAAGTAGTTGCAGCAATGTTCATCAATGAATTTTGAAGATCTCTTGCTCTTTTTATAAGTTTTTACATTTGGACCTTATCAAACTTTGCAGAAAATGTTCATTTCTGGATGCAATTAATTGACATAATTTTAAGTCTGAACTACCATTTGGGGGTTTTGTGAAAATATACTACCATTACAGGATAATTCTTAAATTTTTTTATCTGACCCTCTTTAACCCCGACTGGACCCCCTGTTATGCCATAATGGGAGTACCCCCTCCCCCCGGTGTATGGTTTGCTGTATATTAAAGATCTTGAAACAGATTCAAGAGCTTTGGACTTCTAAAACTGACCTTTGGTTAGAAAAACGTCGATAAACTTTGCACAGTTTTACTCCCTACGACAATGACAAGAGCTCGTGTAAGCCACAAGTTTGATCGGGGTTTTTGCACCCGCTTTCTGCAAGTTTTTGGAAGCCACCTTGCTAAGAACCTAGCCCTTAATTTCAGAAAGAGAAGGTTCTATTCTAAAGGGATGTGGATCGGAATATACCGGGTGAATACAAAAATGTATGCACTGTTTGAAATATCGTACTGCAAAAACTGCCAAATCAATTTAAAAAAAGTCCAACTCCATTGCCAGCCTGGGGCTTTTACTTAATTTTGGGAATTGTCTATAAATTATAATGCACGATTTTGCTCTCAGATAAAGAATTTTCCGAAAATCAGTTTCCCTG
>REGM01000097.1:337781-381631 GCA_004194415.1 Aurelia aurita
TGACGAGGACGCTTTCGTTTCTCCTTCGCAGCGTCCTCGTCACGATTGACGCCCCCGCAGAAGTTATTATGTTTTATTGAGCGCTGATAGACCACGGAATAGACTTTGAGCAAGTCTAGTCGTATTTGGACCTTGCATCATGTCACCACAAGTGTGAATTCTGTGTGAGGCGAGAATGGGCCTTGAATCTTGGCAAAATATTAAAATTAATCGTGTATATTACTATTGCTATTTCTTTTGAATAAATTGCTTGAAGAGAACTTTAGGTAATTTGAATTGTATCGTGAAACAACCACGATGGCAGGCTGTGTGTTTAGGTAATTTGCCATAATTCCAGAGACAGCATTTTCGGTATCAACCTTATTTTCAGAATAAAGTTTGCGAAGATTTGCCGCCCATGCTATAATTCAAGTAATTTGATGTGAATGTAGTTATCTACCGAGTGAGTCAGAAAAAACAATCCCCGTTTGAAAAGCCAATGCTCCCTGGATTTCAAAATGATAATATTGGCAAATACATTATTTAATGGTTGACATGTTCAAATATGATATAAAATTTACCTGACTGAAATCGGACACTCCGTCGCGAAATTATGAGAAATTTCCTCAAGAAAGCCGCTTTAAGAATCTTCAAAACAGACCTAAAATCACGACCAAATTTTCCAAATATTTCTGCCTTGCAGCAATGAATTCAACACGTTTTAGCACGTGTTATCGTCTAGGGAGGATGAAATCATCCGGAATAATGCTGTTATGCTCCCAGGATGACACTTTCATCCTCCCAAAGGGATAATACGTGCTAAAGCATGTAAAAGCCATTGCTGTAAGGCAGAAATATTTGGAAAATTTGGTCGTAATTTTAGGTCGGTTTTGAAGCTTTCTTAGAAAGGCTTTCTCGAGAAAATCGCCGATAATTTCAGAGCGGAGTGGCCTATTTCAGTCAGGTAAATTTTTAAATCGATTTGAACATGTCCAGCATTAAATCATATATTTGCCAATATTATTTTCTTGATATCCAGGGAGCAGTGGCCTTTCAAACGGGGACTGTTTTTTCTGACTAACCCGGTAGTTATCTAGGACTTGGAATTGCAGCAATCAAGACTGTCCTAAAAGAGTATACATACAAAAGCATAAAGTTCGTAACATAATCTGAGTCGGTATTCGGTAAACACAAGAAAAACGTATCCATTAAAATTTACTTTAGCTCCTGCCATAAATCAGTCGGGAAAACTTACTGTGAAAATTATTGGATTCAACTTCCTAGAAATAGTTTCTAATAATCCTTTTTTTAGTATTGGACTGCGGTAGAACGCAGGAGTGTGCCTTTTAAATCGTTCTACGCGGACCCATATAAACGTATAAAAATCACCTCAGTTGATCCTGGTCAGCAACGATAGTAATTCTGCATGGTACGTTTCCTACTGGAAAGTTCTTTTTACTAGTCTTAACCCAGCATTAAGCTTGGGTGTTTTATTAGCCTGAGATTAGGCTCATTCTATTTTCGATTTTTAATTTTTTTCACTAGGTGAGCTTGATCTCAGGCTAGTGTTTTATATGCTAAAATGCACTGTCTTGATTTTTACTGCAGGGAACATTTGAAATAAGAATTGAGTCATGCAGAAGTTCAAGTGACCCAAAAACCCGGGGGGAGGGGTTACTTCAGTACTCCATGGTACGGGGTTGTGCCATTTTTAGGGTGCCTTTTTTACGATAGAATCCGGATTTATGGGTATAGTTTCAACGATTTTTAATTACTTGTATACTTTTTTCATGTTTGAATGGCACCATTAAAACTTAAGTTACCCTCTCCACCCCCCCCCCCTCCCAGATCCAGAAGCCTACTATACAAACCAAACATCAGATATGTTTACTGGCCATTCCTATAGAACAGAAACCCTGAAAAAAGTATGCTTTCAGAACAGTTTAATCATTCTGACAGTTCTAGCGATCGCTTATAAACTTGTAATGTTACCAGACCAGACTATTCAAGTTTTGCTGGGGATTCGCTTCACTCCAATTGTCAAACTGCAAAACATGCAAAAACCTTTTCCAAATTCATAGAACGACAAAATCTGTATATTTTTCAAAACAATTAATTTCTTATAGACATTTATTAATGATTATAATCTAAGTTTTAGTGTTATTTTGATGTGTTATTTCTTCCTATTAAGACATTGAAGGTGCTGCATAGAGCATTTTATACCTTTACGACACCTAATGTCCATTCCCTCAAAACCCAGACTGTAGTCCACAGCAAACCCTGGAAATGAAAACTCCTTAGCATTATTTGGCTTGCCTCCCAGTATTACCCATGCAAGAATAGCAAAACTGAATATCCAGCGAACTTAAGCATAAAAATTACAAAAAATCTCGGTCAGACTTTCAAGGTAAAAATGTTTCAAATCAAAGGTAAAGTTTTTCACAGTATGCGTGTATTGTTTGTTTGGTATGACTTTAAAGACCACTTTTCCCATCTTTTGCTTTTTTATAATAATTAACAGAGTTGACAGAAGTTTTTTTCTTCTATTTCTACCTTCGATCCAAATGTACTTTCAGGACACTGAGAAGCTAAGTTTATCGAGCAGTGTCCTGGTCCTTCCTCTCGATGTGACCACACCTCATGATTCCTTTATCTTGGAATTACAGAGAGTTGGCGACTCTCCTCACTCTACGTAGCAGGTTTGACAGGGCAGGACTCGAACCACGAACATTCAGATTGGTAGTCAAACGCTCTACCACTGCGCCATCCAGGAGCGGCGCCAGCCCTGAAAAAATGGAGTGGACAAGGGATATAATTGATTGCCAGAAGGTATGCTTAACGTTTTTACATCAATTTTGCTTGAGAATAAATACCGACCTGAGAAAAATGGGGTGGACATGTCCACCCCAGTCCACCCCCTGGCACCGCCCTTGGCGCCATCCCCGCTTCAGCAGTTTTTCATAAGTGGAGTTTACTGTGGTTCTGACCTGAGAGAGTAGCATGCTAACTATTTAGTGTAAGTTGCGAGTTAAATTTGTTAAATTACTATTCTACTATATCTAAGTTCAAACCTTTATAACAGAAAGAAGCTCATTACAAAGCTTCTTGTAAACCCACGTATCACCATCAACCCGTCGTAGTTTGATACCATTAAGATCACTGCCAGGTACATTAGAGACTTCAATCTCCATTTGAACACCATTACCAAATAACGAGAAATACGAATCGGATTGATTATAATCCAGTCCACTCTGCTGTCGTTCATCTAAAGCCCTTTGAATCTGCACAACGATAAACGCGATCTCTTTTTCCGATATCATGTCGTAACTTATCGCTGTCCTTAACGGGTGTGTTGCCTCCTTTAACGGCATATCAACATTGCTGTTATTGTTAATGTATGCCTCACCCACTGCTTCTTGACTGGAATGCTCCTTCGCTGCATTTTCATGTAGCATTGAAGTCCAATAGTCAGATGCGTTAGTATCTAACGACGCGTTGTTATTGTTTTGAATAAGGCGTTGGATTTGCGATGGCTCCAAAGCTTGTGATGTAGGCACTGGCATACCTAATCTAGGAGACAAGGGCGTAGTAGCTGCAACTGTTGGATGTGCAACGCTGCTTGGTGCGAATAAGGGGTGCATGTTGATATTAGCGAATGGAAAATACAACGGTGCGCGGGGAAACTCTGGCTGTGGGATACTAGAAAACGTATCAGTCTCCGAACTATCACAGTCAGATCTCAAACGAGAGACATCAACGTCCATTTGCTTGGAGTCCGAGTAATGAATTCCTACCGGAGCCGATTTCTGCCTTGTGTGACCTCTCAATGGTGCGTTGGCGGGCATTGAGGGGGCTGATGTTTGATGTGATGGGAATGGAGACTGGAATGTTACAGGGTTTACTTGTGTTGATGCCACAGTACCAACTGGTACAAATGACATTTCCGGGATTCGCAAGTTGAGCCTTTGCATTTGTTCTTGAAGTTGCTCAGGCTGTTGTTGAAACGCACTCGATTTCTGTGCTCCTATTTCTGCTGCAACCTGCTTACGTTCTGTTGCAAGTCCCCTCATTTTCAAGAACGTTTCAATGCTTGCTTCTAAGTTTGGACTGCCACCAGATGCTCTCCTGATTAGCTCCCGTTGCTCTTCTTGTTGGCGTTTCAATAGAAGCTTGTGTTTCAAAAGTTGCTCGTGGTGCAGCCGATGCATCTCTTCCTCTTGTTTCATTCTCAGTAAGAGAAGAACATCTTGCCGTTGCATGACCTGATCAGGGCTACCATCTTCGGCTGGTACCTCACTCGTTGGGGATGTCTCCTCATCTTGCGTCATAACCTCTTCATAGCTCTGCACTTGCATGTCTTGATATGTTGGATAGGAATGCCGTGCAGGCACATCTCTTTTGCGTATCTGTTGCTCTAGATGATTCTGGCTTCTTCTCTGCCGAGGATGTTGTTGCTGTTCTCCTTTGTTTCCATACAGTTGTTGAAGCTTCATGAACTCTGCTTGTAAGTGTTTCATGGGGTCAGGCCGCTCGCCACATTGCCCAAGACTGGCTTTGAGAGCAGCCCCAGTGTTACCTTCTGACGATCTACGGAGATAGCGTCGACCTTCTGAAGATCCAGCCATTCCAGGGCTGTAAGGAATAGGGCTTGCACGTTCTCTTTCTCGCGTTGCTCTACGCTGAGGAAGCTGGCAGAATGGATCTGGGAGACCATCTGGTAAGGCAGCAGATGGATCAATGATGCAACCCAGCGTATGCCTCTGCTGCCTTCCTCTGCCTTTTAGATACCTAGCGACAGCTTCAAGGTCTGGCTCTTGATCAGAACCCGAGTCCTTGTCATCTTCCTTAAATGCAGGCACACCGAGCAATTGTTCCATGCTGCTTTGGTTACTTCCACCGCTTGAATCATCATGATTAGAAACTTGGTTGAAGGCTTTACGTGCTTTTCGTAAGGCATGAAATTGTGCTATGCTCGACTGAATAGAAGCAGATCCGTCTGACGCCCGTCTGTCGTACGATGGACGCACTTGTAACACAGCCGGGCAAGGAAGAAATTGCTCCTTATAGGAAAGTCTCCTCTGATCACCAGGTGGAGGGGTGGGAGATCTGCGGGATATTTCCGGAATATTGACAGCATCGTTGTTTTGTGTGGAAATACGCTCAACTTCTTGCGGGTTTAACGCCACTGCAAACGTGTGACGCCTTGATGATAAGTACTTCTGTAGATCTGGTCTGTTCGCGATACTATCATCGCCGTTAGACACAGCCGCAGCCATTGCAATATTTTCATGGAGATTGTTCGGGGCAGTTGGGGTCGGACTTGGCCTACGAGTAGCCTCTACATCATGAGTAAGCCCTTCAATATGCACATATTCACTTTCAATATCGACTCCTTCTTTTATGATCGTCTGCCCTAAAGTCTTTTGCTCTCGTTTTCGCTTTTCTAGAAGTATTTGATACAAACCGTGCAGAGAATCGTATGTCTTCTTTTGCAGAGCCTGAAATGTAACAGAAAAACACTCTTTTTCTCTTGATAGGTAAATATCATAACTTGAATCTGTAAATCTCATTCAATTCAATTTCATTTGTAAAATACAAGTTGCTGCAATAAAATAAAAGACCTGTTAAAATACTTGTATTCTACGCTACCCAAGAAAAGCAGAGCTTATCTAGCTTGGGCCGCTAAAGTAAAGTTTTACAAGACTACAATATATACAATATAAAACACATGGCTTTGAAAAGTCTTGATAATAGAAAAGGATTCTTTTCGCCTTGATAGGTTTTGTAGCGAGAGTATATCACATCTTGTATCAAAATTAACAAAGGCAACCTAATATCAAACGTGTTGTACTGTAGTTATTGAAGATAAACACAATTAAGCCGCAAGCTGTACAGTTGTTATTGTAAATGAAGGGATTCCCAGATTTCCTACTTGTTGCCAATGCCAAGGCTAGCAGGATTGGCCGCGCTCTCCTCAGTCCCTTTCTCCAAATTGCGAATTGGTCTAGGAACACATTTGCACTTTGAGTTTCTTATCAACGTGCAAATAATTTACGTCATGTAGCTGCTTATGAAATGTGGTGCTCGTATAATCGTCCGAAAAAATTTATCGAATGTGACGTTTTTCGTCCTTACCTTCTTGCGTATAAACGTGCATAGAGTCTAGATCGGTACAGTACGTCCAGTGGTGGACACTTTGCCAAATATTTTGGGGGGACGAAACTTTTGTTTCAGTTGAAAAGCATTGTTTATTTTCATGTTTTTCAAACAACAGGTCTTTGTTTTACCCAACATTGGGTGGGCGACCGCACCCCCTCACCCTCCTTAGTGTCCGCCACTGAGACTACTTTGAACCTACCCTCGCAATTGTTTGATTGAAAGCTACCTTAACTTGTAGCTTCGTTTTCCATTGTCTATTAAAATTTCCTTTTTGTAATAGCAGTTACGTGCAGTTTTTATGTAGTTTTTACTTTTTCCATGTTATGGCCGCAGGGGGGACAAAGTATTTTGCTCCCAGTGGCATCGGCTCTGTAGTGTTGTAGCGTAGTTTGTAGGTATTGTAATCAGTAAACACGTTTTGTAAATTTTTAATGGAATACAAAAAAGTACGTCTCTTAATTCTGAAGGAGAGCTCAATCGAGGGGGTTCATTTGAGTTTCCGAAAAAGAAAATCCAAAAAGTGGAATTTTGAGAAAATCCTTGGTAAGATCTCAGGAAAAGCAGCACGTGTCAGGGATAGGTCTTGTCGGATCACAGTCTTCATACAGATATGCCCACCCCCTGATCACAAGCATATATTCAAGGAAATCACTGAGATCTTTCCACTCGACCTACATACGAGGCACTGTAAAGATCTCCAGATCCCCAGATAAAGGACAGAATTTGCAAAAAAAGGCTTTCATTACGCAGCTCTCAATATATGGAATGATATACCTGCCGAAATTCGTGAGCTACCAACACTGGATCGTTTTAAAAAAGAACTTAAAACACATCTAAAGAGCTAGACACTCAAACACAACTCCCTGGAAGATCAGCAATGGTTAGGTTTTATAGGGCTGTAGATTTATATTCTTGAAATTTTTATCATCGCAAGTAGTTGTAATATATTTTAATTTGCTGAAGAGTTAATATGTGTATACAGAATATTAACTGAAAAATATGAATTAAAATGAAAAACTTACAGTTATGATTTTGATTCGGTCTTCTCCAAGTTTTTCCATTTGTTGTAGGACTTTTTCGTTGTATACAACACCATTGCGCTCTTCATGCTGGTCTTCAATATCGACTAAATCCTCGTATGGCTCTCCTTGTATCATCCATCTATGTTGCTTTATCTGGACGATTGAATATCGTTTATTCGAATCAACTATCAGCATGTGACGAATCAAATGCTCACAATCTGTGAAGTAAAAAGATAATTTTTATAGTTTACTCGAAAGTTTCTTTTTGAGGACATACAAGAAAATTTAGCAAGAACATTTCGCGCGAATTCTCTGTTCGAATTAACGAGGCCTCGACATTTCCCAAATGGTCATAGCTGTGGACTGAAAGCCTTCATGTGACGGTTTCCCTGAAGCCGTTCTTTTCGCGGAGTTTTGATATTTTGTAAACAAATCAAAGAAATGAATTCTGAATGGATTGATATCAAATCCAGGTGCGTAACACATTTTTGGTCAACCCCCTTGTCGGCAGGACCACTACAATTTCCGATAATTTCTATAGATTTCATTGTGACGTCATAGCAAAATGGCGCAAAATTTCAAAAAACAACATAGAAATTCGGAATCTACATGGAAAGTTGACCTGAAACAACCAAAGACAACTCGAACGTAAGAGCAGTAGTATTGCAGCTCATTCCGTCAACAAATGTTATCGACTAAAATGTCGTCTTAAAATTTTGGCCACGACTGTAGATTTAACTCTATTAGTAACATGTAATCCAGTTTTGATTGGCGTTAATAAGCACACCCGCTAAACTAGAAGCCAACCTTAAGCAAAGAAATTATTATTACTACTATTGTGTACCTTCTGTTAAGAAATCATATCGAAAAAACCACGAATTCGATTAAAAAATTGCAAACTTTCTGCCATTCGTTTTGTAATAGTTAAAAATGAGAGACAACTAGTAAAATCAAATTACCTGACGACATAAAGTAAGGCACCCTGAATCTTCCAGCAAGCACTCTTGACTTGAGTTCAGGCAGTGTCTTCCCATCGAAAGGCAGAGTTCCACACACAAGAATATAAAGGACAACACCCATACTCTGTAAAAAGATAAATTTGATAACATTAAAACTTCAGGGAGTGTTTTTCCATCGAAAAGTAGAGTTCTACATACAAGAATAGGGAGTTTACGAAACCAAGACGGCCAATGCAATTGCATTTGTTTCAGAACATCATCTTTGATAGATTCCTTGTTTTTGGTGCGAATTTGCATCCCTTGAGAGACTAATATGGAGGCGAGCCAGCCCGCTTACCGGGCTGGAGCTGTTTGTCGAGATCCCACCTCATCCCTAATTCTAATACAAAATTTGTTGTCTGTTCATATGAGCAGGCGGGCTGGCCCGCTTAGCGAGATCTCACTCGAGCACTGGCGAGATCTCGGTAGGCGGGATGGAAATTCTCCCATATAAACACTCCATCCCGGTTACCGAGCCGAAAAGGTCTTTACTGCTCATGCGCTCCTATTTTAGACAATGGGCACCCATTTTGGAACGTGTTCAATTTTTATCTCGGCAAGCGGGCTGGAATTTCTCCATATGAACACAAGATGAAGTGTCTCGCCTACCGAGCCAGCCCGATAAGCGGGCTGGCGCCCCAGGGGGGGCACTTCGATAATTTTCGTAGCGGGTATGTGCCGCTGGACAGGGTATCGTTTTTAGCCATTTTGCTCCCAAACAGGGTATCCTTTTCACATTTTTGACAAGGAATTTGCAATTTTGCTATTGTTTTCTGCCAGTTTGCTCCCAGACAGGGTAGTCAATTTGAAAAAAATTGCTCCCACACAGGGTGAAAATTTCAATATCTAAGAGGCACACCCCCGTACATTTTGAGGTCAAGTGCCCCCCCCCCCCGGGGCTGGCTCGCCTCTATATGAACAGGCCCTATGATGTTGTCCTTCTTAATTGCACAACTCGGAAATCCCATTTGAGTCTTTTGTACTTCAGATCTATGCATCCGAAGTAAAATTTGCTCGTTTGAAATGTTAGTTTTCAAAGAAATGGGATGGTTCTCAGGCATTTAATTGAAGAAGGTTTCGTCTTGGCCAGCTGAATAATATGTAAAAGGTATTGCATATGAAACAATACTTGGTTTGCAGGATACAGGATCACGTTCTGGCTGCCGTTGCCGTACTGGTTTCGTTAACTCTCTAATATAATGGAAAACGCCTAAACTCAGTAAAAAATAAAAGAAACTTGATAACATCGAATCTTTCATTGAAAACTGAAAGCAAAACTGCGATAAAATCTTCAAAAACCGAAATCAACTAATATCATTAGCAAGATTTTAATTACGTTATGATTCTAAAGAGGAGTGCCTGTTGAGATCATTTTCTACCCTGCAAAATTTTTTAAGGAAGCTCAAAGGTCGAATGTTGCTTTTCGTCTCAGCAACGGTGAATGCAAGGTTGGACGAGCATAGGAATCAAATCTTGAAAAAACATTGCACGATTGGTTGATGCATCTTTCGTTTGATTTAGGGGCTTGAAATGAGCATCCGGTATTTTGCTATATGTTCATTGGCAATCCTTGATATCTTGGTTATTTTCAGAATTACAGCGTCTTCTGTTTTTTAAACAGTTTTCCGGTTGTGACGTCATCAAGTTGCTAAATCGTAAACCAGAAAAGCTACGGATTTCTGCTTACCGCCATATTATAGATCTTCATAAACTACGGTTTTCCTGCAGACTGTGCCGTTATTCCTCTATTAATTTTGGATTTACAACGATTTTAAGTTTTTTTCAAAGTTTTTTGAGAATTCTTTCAATGAAAAGAAAAAAGCAACAATTCTGAAAATTATCAAGATATCAAAGATTCTCAATGAAAACTTATAGAAAAGTACCTAAAGTTCCTTTCAAGCCATTAAATCAAACGAAAGATGCATTAACCAATCGCGCAATGTTTTTAAAGATTTGATTCCTATGCTGGTTGGGCGTATTTTGAAAAGGTCATCACAGACTGAACACAAATAAATATTTTTCAGCCAGAATCTGTCGAATAATCAAGATATAATCAAGATACAAACGCCTTCTTGTTACACAGAAAGAATAAGGACAATATGTAACATACCCAAACATCAGTTGCTGGTCCATTGTATTCCTTCCCTTCAAACAATTCTGGAGCAGCGTATGGTGGGCTACCACAACATGTCTTTAGCTTGTAACCAGGTTCAAATCTGTTGCTGAAACCAAAGTCTAAAAGAGAACGCAAATACTCGATTGGTGAAGGTGAAGTCACGGTTTNCTATGCTGGTTGGGCGTATTTTGAAAAGGTCATCACAGACTGAACACAAATAAATATTTTTCAGCCAGAATCTGTCGAATAATCAAGATATAATCAAGATACAAACGCCTTCTTGTTACACAGAAAGAATAAGGACAATATGTAACATACCCAAACATCAGTTGCTGGTCCATTGTATTCCTTCCCTTCAAACAATTCTGGAGCAGCGTATGGTGGGCTACCACAACATGTCTTTAGCTTGTAACCAGGTTCAAATCTGTTGCTGAAACCAAAGTCTAAAAGAGAACGCAAATACTCGATTGGTGAAGGTGAAGTCACGGTTTTTAGCGCCAAGCGCTGGGATCGCAGAAATAGAGAAGACCTAATCGAGTCCGCGACCCCTTGTCGTGACGCTCAAGTCGTGGGGTTCGTACTGGGCTCGAACTCTGTCCGCCTGACTGTTCTGGCTGCAAAGTCTAAGGATTACAACAATGCGCCACAACACCTTCATACATTGGCAAGGTTGAGATACATTGACAAGGAAACCGGTTTAAATCACAAGTTTCTATGCCATAAGTTGTACCACATTCACAGTGAACAATTTAAATCAGTTTGGATTTGACTACCGGGTAAATAAAAACACTTGCACCTTTTGGAAGATTACAAAAATTTGATTATGGTACCGATATTTAAATTCTCTTTTTGCGTACCGGGTGGCAAGGCATGAAAACCCACCCGACCATGCGACCGGCCGGTCGCAGGAAATTTTCAATTCATAACTTCCTCCAGGAAATTTGATCAAATACATCTTTTTTTCTTGTTTATATCACGATGTTTCTCATTTTTTCACAATACGGAAACGACTGATGAAGTCAAGCAAAAGCTACCTAACATAAATTGTATCTCATGTACAATTTGTATTGACATTATATACAATACAACAACAAATATGAGATCAGTAAATTACTCAAGTTTCCTTCGTGCCTTTTAGGAATCATGAATGGTTTCTTTTGCGGGGTCCCTATTTCAGCGATCCCAACTTCATCCACATGTATTTTTCACGATGTCTTACTTGCATTTACAAAAAACCGGTTACACGTATTACTAAAGCTGGATATTGTCCCATTTCTATTCTTACAGGAACTTTAAGCATGATTTTTGTCCGGTCACAGGAAAGACAATAATTTTTCATGCCCTGCCGGGTGGACCAAAAAGAACTTTATAAGTTTGAAAATTCGCTATGCGGAGAATACTTGAGGTATTGGACTCAATCAAAGTTTGGTTGATACCCAAAAGGCTAAAGTATTTTTGTAAATTTTATTCTATTTTCTCAGCATTGGAAATATGGGTAAAATTGGATTTATGAAAATTGCAAATGTAGTCTATATTTCAACAGATAAAAGTGGTTTAACCTACGTGTGAACGATGATTTGGTAAAGCTGGTTTTGTTTCCATTACTTTAAAATTGGTTTAGTTTTNAGAAATTGTCAATTCATAACTTCCTCCAGGAAATTTGATCAAATACATCTTTTTTTCTTGTTTATATCACTATGTTTCTCATTTTTTCATAATACGGAAACGACTGATGAAGTCAAGCAAAAGTTACCTAACATAAATTGTATCTCATGTACAATTTGTATTGACATTATATACAACAACAAATATGAGATCAGTAAATTTCTCAAGTTTCCTTCGTGCCTTTTAGGAATCATGAATGGTTTCTTTTGCGGGGTCCCAATTTCAGCGATCCCAACTTCATCCACATGTATTTTTCACGATGTCTTACTTGCATTTACAAAAAACCGGTTACACGTATTACTAAAGCTGGATATTGTCCCATTTCTATTCTTACAGGAACTTTAAGCATGATTTTTGTCCGGTCACAGGAAAGACAATAATTTTTCATGCCCTGCCGGGTGGACCAAAAAGAACTTTATAAGTTTGAAAATTCGCTATGCGGAGAATACTTGAGGTATTGGACTCAATCAAAGTTTGGTTGATACCCAAAAGGCTAAAGTATTTTTGTAAATTTTATTCTATTTTCTCAGCATTGGAAATATGGGTAAAATTGGATTTATGAAAATTGCAAATGTAGTCTATATTTCAACAGATAAAAGTGGTTTAACCTACGTGTGAACGATGATTTGGTAAAGCTGGTTTTGTTTCCATTACTTTAAAATTGGTTTAGTTTTCAGTGTGAATTGGGTATAAGGAAGGAAACCTATAGTACTCCCAAAAAGTAGATGAACAAAAAATGTTTTTAGCTGTAAAGTTTGTATTTCTCATCAAAGTATTGTCAAACAGGCATCAATCGAAAGATCTCAAAGAGAGGAGTTTGAAAATTGAGAGGAATTGAGTTTTGAGGTGGGAAAAATGGGTTTAATCCCCTGGGAATTCTAGCAACAGTTTTGTTTCAAATCGCACTATCATCAATCTTACATCATCCGAGAGCCCATTTCCTCCTAATTTCAAATCTGAAGACCACATGTTCGTATGATGTGTGCCTCCCAGGTTATGAGTCATATTTAACAGATGGGTAACAGGTAAATAAGTTAAGGATGTATAGGGGCAGTAACCTACACCAGGGTTCAATCTTTGGTAAATATTTCAAAAATGATACAATTCATGAACAGCGAAATTGGATTACATATTTGAAATCAGGAGGAGATGGGCTCTCAGATGATGTAAGATTAATGATCGTAAAGATTTAAAAAATAAATTTGCTAGAATTCCCAGGGGAATACACCCCTTTTCTTGCCTCAAAACTCAAATTCCTTGCGATTTCCAAACTCCGCACTTTGAGGTATTTTGATTGATGCCTGTTTGACAATGCTATGATGGGAAATACAAACTTTACAGCTGAAAACATTTTTCGTCCATCTACTTCTACGGATGTTCCCTTTCCTGGTGTTCTTACAGCAATTCACAAGTAACGGTGACCAAAGAAATCGTATTGGGGAAACTCTATATATTAAAGAGGCCAGTAGACTTTAATCAGCCCTGCTCAGTAGCTAAACAAACCATCCGTCTACACCGTACCTTACTCATTAGATCATATACGGCGATATTAAATACAACTATAGAAATACCCATATCTTACTGGATCGGCCGGCAGCTCATTGGAAATGCCCATAACCGTCTGAAAATGCCCATATCCCGCTGGAAAACCCCAAATCTCATTGGCAAATAATTCATGTATATAGGGCAAAGCGAAGTCCATGCTTGATTGAAGCAAAAACCGCAATCTAAGCAGAAACGACCGCAAAGAACTACATCAATATTATTCGCAAAACTTCACAGTTGTTTCCAATCAAGATAAGGCTTGGAAGCATTTTTCGAAGAATCTAAGACACGAGATTTTGAGAAATTCCTTTGATACTCATGCCGCCTGATTTTCACGAGTTGAAAATTCAAGACAAAAGCTGTTCAGTTCCCATCCATCTTAGCGATAAGCAAAAATGTGGCACCGCGAAATACCTAACAAGCTGCCCACAGATATTTGATCAACAAGGCCTTGCTTTCTATGAGCAACACTAAAAGGATGGTAAAAGCTTCCGTTTTCAAACGACATCTGCTTTCCCTTGCTTGGGCAGGTGATTTTCTCTTCTGTGAAAACACATACACTTGGAATTTCTATTTGAAAACAAATGCACCTTTGCTGGGCGGGCCAACATTAAGTCCATATCCCAAAATCTTTTTTTGACGGCCAAGACTAAATCCAGACACTCTAAATTTTGATATGAAAAAAGTTCCTTTTTCAATGCAACTAAGTCGTCATAAATACATTAGCCAACAATTATTGCCCTTCTTTGCATCATTATAAATTGGAGCACGCTTTTCAAACGTCGGACTGGTATTCTAATCCAGGAATTATGGTACTCTCGAGTCCGAAATAGACGGGGAGTCTGGAAAAACGCGAATAAACGGTGTGCTGTGCGTTGAAAATTCCTGTAATCAGGCGAAAAGCACAAGTTGTTTTGATTGTAAAGAATGTCGAAAGCAAGAACCATTTAAAACAAAAAAATACATTTTATAACAAGCTGCGTTTGAAATTAGCCAATCAGAATCACCCTGCACTAAACAATAGAAGAAATACGTACCTGCAATCTTGATATTATTATTTTCATCGAGAAGTAGATTTTCAGCCTGCATTAAAAAAAGAAAGTTTTGAGTAATGCATCAGAAAATATTTTGGATGCCTAGTACACTTATCATTTTCGCCCTAGATATCGCGGGCAGCATAGGTTCCAAATCTTTAAATTGACGTAAAAAGGTCGGTGTAAAATTCTGTGACCTATTTCTTTGAATGGAATGGCTTAAAAGAAACATTAGCTTCCATGCTATAACTCTACCATTGGACTTTTCAGAAATCTTCAATATTTTCAGAATTAGAGTGTTTTTCTTCGTTTTTAAGAATTCAAGAAAAATTTTGAAAAAACCTTAAAACCGTCGTAATTTCTAAACTCTTCGAGGAAACATAGAATAATTTTCAAGACAACCATAGTTCATGAATGTCTACAATATGGTATCAAGCACAAGTCTTTCACTTTTCTGGTTTACGATGTAGAAATTTGATGACGTCACATCTTCAAATGAGTTGAAATATAAAATACGTTGTAATTTCGAAAATATTCAAGATTTCTGAAAATTTCAAACTGCAGAATTATAAAAAAGTAGCTAAAGTTTCTTTCAAGCCATTCAATTCAAAGAAATAGGTCACAGAATTTTACACCGACCTTTTTGCGTCAATTTAAAGATTTGGAACCTATGTTATCGCGGCCACTCCTTAACTAGACATCGCTACCGCCCCCTCCCCTTTTAACGTCTCATCGCTCAAACTACCGGGTGACCCAAAAATGTGAAACTTTTGGAAAAATCACCAAAACTTGATTATGTTGAAGATCTTGAAAATTTCTTTTAGTGCATTTCTGTCAAGGTTGAAATCAATTTAAGAGATATTTTTAAGTCTGTATGTAACTTATGTAACTTTACTTTTCATTTCATTTAATCTCATTTATCCACGACATCCATTTAGTCGTATAATAAAGTAAATTATGATAAAAAGTTACAATGATGAGTTCGATTGGCTAGATAAAAGATATGTTGCCCTAAGAATATCAAGAGAATGGCCCCAAGTAACTGATCTTCTATGGATTCGTACAAAATTGGTGGGTCACATGGTAGTTTAGTACTCTAGCATAGCAGATTGTAAAACAGTAACTCGTAACTGATATTTTTTTTTCTTTTTCTATATTGCTACCTAGCATCCGAAGGTAGTTTTAGGACATTGAGAAGCTAAGCTTATCGAAGCAGTGTCCTTGTCCTTCCTCTCGATGTGACCACACCTCGCGATTCCTTTAGCCTGGAATTACAGAGAGTTGGCGACTCTCCTCACTCTACGTAGCAGGTTCGACAGGGCGGGGACTCGAACCACCAACCCTCAGGTTGGTAGTCAAGCGCGCTACCATTGAGCCATCCCCGCTTAACTGATATCTTTACCCTGATGAAATAAAATAGAAAGTAAAATTGAAATAAAATAGTAATAAAAACCTTGAGATCTCTGTGCACTATCCTCATTTTATGAAGATATTCGACAGCAGATAAAATCTGATGAAATGTTTTTCTTGCTTCCTTTTCTGACATCCTACCTCTTTTCACAAGATGATCTACAAAAAGAAGGTCAATAGGGTTATCGTGACTCTGTTTTGAGGCTGAGCACGACTGAAAGGAAAACAAATACATGATGTTGTTGAGCACATAAAAAGGAGAAAGATGGCAAAATACCAGAATTGGAAACGGAGACCAGTAAATCTAGTTATGGCATCACTACAGAGTGAAAGAGTGGGCACAAATAAGAGAGGACGACGAAGAACGGCCTGGGTAGATAAAATCAGAGAATGGTCAGGGGGGTGTCAATGGCTCGCAGTAAGACTGGTTTTGACTTCAAAGGTGCCTATGCAATTTTGTGATCGAAAAGACAGCTCAAAAGAGAGACTATAAGAACAGTATCTTCTGGGATCCCTCCAACATGAAACACGAAGAAACCATTAGCGCTGTGGTTGATGAACCAAGTTTTTAAATTTGTCCATGAGTTGAGTAAACAGACTGTATGTGTAAAACTGGCAATTGGCAATTGGAAATTAAGAAGTCTTCTTCAATGATAAGATCTCCACTCTTAATTGCATTTTCGGCAAGACAATGTCCTTCTGGGACGACAAATAAGTAGGTCTAAGGATCCAGAGAAGCGCCACGTGAAAAACATAACATATCTGTATCGGAAGCCGTTTGAGTTTGAATCCTTGTGAAAACGTATCAGCTGTTTCCATCTGAGCAGCATTGCCTGTCTGCAAAGTACCGGGTGTCCCAGAAAAAGGAGATGGATTTGGTCGCGCCAGACGATATGAGTTTAGCTTAAATCAATGTGAAATCATTTTTAAAACGTTCCTCGATAGTTAACTTCAACATAATACTTTGATTGTTGTCGTTATTGGTGCTTTGAGAGTTGAAATATTAATCTCGAAAGTTCAAATTTGCCTCCACCTCCAAACCAAAGCTTTGGCGTTTTGGTCAGGGCAAATTCTTGAAGCACAGCGAATAAGTCTAATAGACCTAATAAATTTGAAACAAGACGCGAAATATTAAAAATTGCACACCGGATGAGTAAAAATAAAAAAATATAAAATATAAAAAATGACACTAATCATCAAGGGAGCTCGGTAGTGAGCTTCGGTCACTTTAACAGGTATTATATACGACCCAGGACAAGCATAGCTTATCGAGCCTAGGCCGTTAACTTAAAATAAAAAAGGTAAATGAAGAATAAAATAGTACTAGTACAATGCAGCTATTTCAAAATTTAACAAAGAGGCTAAATATATGTAGGATAAACACTGTGTGGTTATAACGGAACAGTATATTAGTAATCGCAATCTAAGTAAATTTAGTAGTTTATTATTATTCTGTGTTTAAAATGTTTTGCAAATGCTTTTACTTGCATCATGTTTTTAAAATGTATAGGGAAGTCATTCCATTAACGGGCTTCTTTATTTAACAACATTTTTTCACCCCATTTTCTTTGTGAAAAGGATGTCTTTCAGTATAGTCTTGGCAATATAAAGATATGTAATAGCAATATTTCCCACATATGCTGCCTTCACAAATTCATTTTGAAAAATTCCACATTTCAGAAGAGTGAATTCGTTTCAAAAAGCAAACAACGATATTTTCTTTTTCTCTTTCCGTAGCTTGGATGTTCACCTACATCTTTGCCAGGTCTGAGTGGAAAAATTAAGTAGGCTGGATTTTCCTAGCCTGCGTGCAGACTACACTTTTCCGCTGCGAAGGAGTGTCAACGAGGAACTCCTTCGCAGTGGAAAAGTATAGTCTGCACGCAGGCTAGATTTTCCGCAATCGGTTTTTAGGTTTTTATCTTTTTATCTACTTCTTGAAAGGAATAGTTCTCAAGGCTAGAAATATTCTGCCCTCAGGCTAGAAAATCAATTCTACGCCTGTATTGTTGGATCTCTCCTATGGCTAGAAACACTCCGCCCTAGACTGGAAAAAATCAAATCTACGCTGGTATTATCCGATCACTTCTATGGATTTTTATCAATTCGCGCTCGAAAATCAGACTTAGGGTAACTGAAGCCATTACAAAACATAGCGTCGCACTGGCATTTTGAGAGTGTCTCGTTTATTTATCGAAATAAAATATCTGATGAAAAATCTTGATTTGTTTGCCCATCCAGTCTATATTCTGCTTCGCAGCGCTGCGCAGCAATATATTCTAAAAGCTTGGAAGCTGTTCAAATCATTCTAAAACTTTAGCAAATAGATAGGCGAACGTCGAAAAGGAAGGTCTATTTTGGGGAAGCGACGAGCAACTGACAGCTGATGGAGAAAGTGTCGCTGTTTACAACATTATCGTTGCAAAGGCAAATTTCACACAGCTTTTCTTATGGTTTGCTTTCCAAAACAGCTTAGTCCTGCAACAATTTCATTGGCTTAGGTCTGACTGATAATTGCTACCTATCCTTTCCCTACTCGCTATCGCTAGAGAGAATATAAGAGAAATTTTAAGCAACTTTTTGCAAATTTCCTATAGAAACCTATAGGAATTATCTGAATAGAAATGTTCTGCCCTTAGGCTAGAAAATCAAATCTACGCTTTTCCTTAGAGGGAAAATATTCTGGCTCCTTAAAACAATGATATGAATCTGCAAAGCGTAGGTTTTCAATGTGTCACTACATCTTTGAATGATCTTATCGCGCAAGTCTACTAATTTTTGTTTAATAAATAATTTCTCATGGCAAGTGCACAAATGTGGGTGTCGATTGACACTGTGCGTATTATTTAAAAGAAGCTTGATGATCTCCCTTATAAACAATCAATTTTATTCTGGCTTTTCCGTCAAAGTTGCTCAAAAACATTCCTTCACTGCGCAACATTTGGGAAATTGTTCGGCGTTGTGAAACCCATTCAGAATACCGGATGAGTCAGAACAAGTTCTAGACGTTTGTTTGCCTGTTATTTTCTAGCTATTTATCAGATTCGCTCAATTTGATGATCTCGTGTAGCTTACATGTCAACTTAGATATAAAAATTTAATTGTTGAAAATCTGTTATATCGTTTAGAAGCTACAGATATTTTTTTTAAAATGCTTCACCTCAGAATTCTTCAATACTGGCCTAAAAACCTTGATTAGGTGCAGCGAAGCAACCAAATCAATAGGTCATTCATTTTTGTTTGAATTTCGTAAACACGAAAAAAGGAAAAGGTTTGATGTACTTGATGAGAACCTAAAAGCTAAATTCACACTTGAGGCGGCAAGGTCGGCTACGCTACCGAAGATTTGCGTCGGCCCAAACAAGGCATAACCGTCAAGCCTTACCAAGGTAACACCGAGAATTACCTCAAGTGTGAATTAATCTTAACATAAATTTTAAGGTCTGTTTCAAATTAGATGTTGGTGAGATTTGTGATAACACAAAATTACTCATGCAAAACCCGTCAGTTGTTGTAAATAGCGGATTTTTTCGCCTGACATCTGATGTGAGACGGAATTCAGTTCACCCCGCGTTCTTATGCATTTTCAGGATTCTTTTTACTGAATCTCCCTTCCTGCATTCGAATGCAAGCATTTGTCTACATTTAGGGCGAGTTTGATTGGTGATTCCAAACCTACCAGATTCTGAAAACAGTAGACTTTGCAGATACGGAAATATATTTCCCAATCAAACACAAAAATCTTTGAAACAGCAGGTTTTGGAGAGTTCGAACACAGTATTCGACCGATCGAACAAAAGTATAATAAAGACTGATGGCTTCGATTCGATAGGTTGAATACTGTGTTCGATTCGAACTCTTCTCTCCGAAGTCTGCCAAACCTTCTGCCTTTTGGAGCAGAAGGTTCAGAAGGCCTTCCAAACCTACCAAACCTACTGTTTTGAGAATTTTCGGAGCCAATCAAATACAAATTCCGAGTCTACCAAGTCTGCCGTTTTCAGAATTGGTACCAATCAAACACACCCTTAGATCACTGAGGGATCACCCTTAGATCACCCTTAGATCACTCATTTCGTGAGGTAATGAGCTTTGAATCGTTTTAATCAAACATATCCATTGCTCTATCTGATCTATTAAAACCAGTCAAAAAATTTATGACTTATTCAGCACAACATAGGCGTCGAATCTTTGCAAAACCTTAAAATTAAACGTGTAAAATGTTTTTGCCCCATTCCTTCAAATGAGTTGCTCAAAGGGAACTTTAGGTAATTTGACATAATCCCAGAGAGAGCATTTTTAATACCATCATTATTTTTGGAATTACAGAGTTTTTATATTTTATGAAAGGATGTACGAGAGGAAGTATCTAAAGTTTTGACAAACATTAGAAGCACCATAAATTCTAAACTGATTGAGGAAAATCACTATGATCAATACCAGAAATGTTCAGTTTTTAAAGGTCTACAAGATTGTAGCAAGCAAAAGTCTGTAGCTTTTATGGTTTGCGATTTAGCAATTTGATGACGTCACAGCTTAGAAATTAGCAGAAATCTAAAAACGCTGTAATTCTGAAAATAATGATGATATCAAAAATGCTCTCTCTGGGAATTATGGCAAATTACCTACAGTTCCCTTCGAGCAAATCAGTTGAAAGAATAGGGCAATAACATTTTACACAATTAATTTTAAAGTTATGCAAAGATTATGCTATTCAGCACTCATTCACTTACCGAAAATCTCCCCTCCAGCTGCATATTCCGTCACCAGGTACAGCATACGGTCAGTGTGCATTACCTACGATCAAATAGAGGAAGATTACAACATCAATACTCAATAGATATCCAGTAAGGGCATCAAATCTTTAAAAAGAGGCTGTTTGCGACACGGTTGATCAGAGGTTTGTCCGACACGGATTGATGTCTTACATTATAGGGAAACAGTCAAGTCCCATACATATTACAAATAGCCGAAAAGCGGACTCTGATCCGGTGAGACCGAACAGGCCAACAAGAAAAACTACGCAGTTGATATTTTGGCCTTAATTAACAAAAACAATTCCGTGTCGGATGGACAAATGATCAACCATTTCGCAAACAGCCCCAAAAGCATTGCACGATTGGTTAATGCATCTTTCATATGATTTAATGACTTGAAAGGAACTTCAGCTACTTTGCTATAAGTGCTCATTGGCAATCTTTGATATCTTGGTTAATTTCAGAATTACAGCGTCTTTATGTTTCAAACAGTTTTCAGGTTGTGACGTCATCAAATTGCTAAATCGTGGACCAGAAAAGCTACCGATTTCTGCTTACCGCCATCTTATAGACCTTCATAAACTTTAGTCTTCTTGAAGATTGTACCGTTTTTCCTTTATCGATTTAGGATTTATGATGATTTTACTTATTTTCAAAGCTTTTCGTGAATTTTTTCAATAAAAAGAAAAACGCAATAAGTCTGAAAAGAACCAAGATATCAAAGATTGCCAATGAGCACTAATAACGAAGTACCTGGAGTTCCTTTCAAGCCATTAAATCAAACAAAAGATGCATCAATCAATCACGCAATGTTTTTTAAGATTTGATTCCTATGCTTAGATATCCTAGATATCAATAGTCTTTTAACCCACTACTATTCCCTAGGAGTCATTTTTAACAGTCCTCTCATGCACCGATAATAATAATAATAATAATAATAATAATAATAATAATAATAATAATAATAATAATAATAATAATAATAATAATAATAATAATAATAATAATAATACTAATAATAATAATAATAATAATAAATCGAATTTTTAAATAGGATAATCTACCAGCGTAAAAAGCACTGTTATCACAAGAGTCCTGTTCCTAAAGGTTAAATTAAAAGTAAAAATTATAAAATGTTTAAAATCTACAGTCACAGAGTTATTAAGAATATAGTTTACGACTATTTACAATGTTCCTCTATTGCTTTTCTAAAAAGAGTTCTATATTTCAATGTTCTAACTTCAGGGGGTAAAGTATTGCATACTACACGTTGCCTGCAGTATATTCTTATATTCTTGATTCAGTATATTTCCTTGATTCATCAAGTTACCAAAATATCTTGATAATGAGGCTCTTTGAAGATTTGATGCATATGCTTCGTTCTAGCCTATTTGAGCGACTGCTCATAGTAGGCCTAAACTGCCTGTAATATAGCTAAATATCCTTCAAGCCTACTCGAAATAAAGTAATGATGATGATGATGATGATGATCATGATGATCATGATCATGATGGTGATGAATATGATTCTCGACTTGGCCTGAACTTTGCCATTGCTCAAATCAAATTCAAACTGCCTTTCGTGCCTCCATGAACTTTCGCAGCTATGAAGTCGAGAAAATATCTTAGGCCAAAATATAGGTAAGAATATATTTAAGGCCATAACATACAGGGTGTCCCAAAACATTGTACCCTGTTTGTGCGGCTGCTGTGAAGGAGTTGTAACTTTAATTGTTCCATGATTTATATCGTCTAGGGGGAGCTCGTCTTCCTTTGTTTTCTAATTACTGTACTAGTTAATGTTCCCTAATTTGTAGCAAAAAGTTCCTTCCCTAAATTTGAAAAGTTTCATTCTCTCTTTTCTTATTCGTGTAGATTATCCCTGGTAGATATCTGTGTGCTCCCTTCAAACTTTATTAAAGTTCCCCTAGTCCATTCCAATTTTAGGAATGTTTCCCTGTTCAAGGGAACTCCTAAATGACCCTCAGCACTACCGTGGCCTTTGACCCTCAGCACTACTGTGGCCTTTGACACAGCTGCATAAAAAAGAAAATTCAGAACTTCAGAGTGATTATTCGGGCAATGATCGATATTATCATTATCATTATCAACAGAATTAATCTTTGTGTGCATGTTCCTTATCTAGAAATCTAGACAACGTCACTTCGACATACAACTGAAAAGCGAACTCCCTTTTGCTTATCATAAAATTTACCAAAATCTCGCTGATAATTCGTTAGTTTCTAGGTCAAACTTTGCCCAAAAGCATGAGAAATTTTAAATGATAAGATTAAACGTTAGCTAAGTGGACAGTTGAAAACAGGGAGCACTCATATTTCTCTTGAATTTGGTTACAGTGCCAAATAAATTCTATTGAGTAAAAGCGATAATCATGATCCCTTTCTGATTAGATAAGGGGAAAGACAAGCTTTGATAAGGCCTAACATGTGAAGACTGCATCGTGTGCGTTGAGTAAATAATCAGACATAACCTGGTGGCGCGATTTATCTTTCTCGAGGCTGTCTGACATTTCAAAACCACATTGATTTTGCCCGCCCGACTGCGAGATGGGCTGTACGATGAAGCTTATGAAATTGAAAATCAAGAGCGAAAAAATAAAAATGGAAACACTGCTTCAAAAACACATACTGCATAAAGCCGGCAATCAATTTGTGAAGTACACGATGTGTTATACAGAAAATCCCCGCAAATAAGAACCTACAAAAATAAGAACCTACAGGCTGTTTTTCCTAAATTATGCACCTAGTAATTAAGAACCTGTTTCAGTTTGATGAAAAAATATGTTCTTATTACAAGGGTAATAAGGTTGGTTTTTTTATCATCCTTGTTAAGTTTATCTTTATCCCAGCTGGCTGTGAAAATCTTCACGCAAGGGAGAAATATCGTACTTTTCTCCTCCCTTGGGAATTCTCCTATTCGTTTCCATTGCTGTGACGCTGAAAATTGGGGAAAATATCACCGAATGTTTTTAGTTCTTTCTTCTCAAAAAGCAGGGGTTTTATTTTTCTCGTGAGCAACCAGAGCTAGTGTCATAAAATCGGCTCTTGATCGCAATGGAAACAGTAATCCTACAACTACGATCGTACCTTGAGAGTTCTCCATGGCGATTATACATCTACATTTGAAGACCTATTGGCAAGGTCGGAAGAGATAACGATCCATTATAAGAATCTACAAAAGCTAATGGTCGAAATATATGAATCCACAAATGCCATTAGCCCTTCCTTTTTGTCGGAGTTTNGAAAATATCACCGAATGTTTTTAGTTCTTTCTTCTCAAAAAGCAGGGGTTTTATTTTTCTCGTGAGCAACCAGAGCTAGTGTCATAAAATCGGCTCTTGATCGCAATGGAAACAGTAATCCTACAACTACGATCGTACCTTGAGAGTTCTCCATGGCGATTATACATCTACATTTGAAGACCTATTGGCAAGGTCGGAAGAGATAACGATCCATTATAAGAATCTACAAAAGCTAATGGTCGAAATATATGAATCCACAAATGCCATTAGCCCTTCCTTTTTGTCGGAGTTTCTCATAACCAAAGATGTCAAGTATAATCTAAGGATAAGGAACCTCCTCCAGCTGCCAAAAATTAAAACATCTTCATATGGACAAAGTTCACTATCATTCAGAGGCAGTATACTTTGGAACACTTTGTCAGACAGCATAAAATCCGCACAAAATAGCAAGACGTTTAAAACTATGATCAAAAACTGGAAGGGAGAAAAATGTAGCTGTAATATTTGTAAATAGAACTTTGGTTCTAACTTATACTTTTTAATTAGATAGTTGGTATTTAGTAGTTTCATGTAAACTAGAGCCACCACCATGTAAATAAATTGATTATTATCATTATTATTATCGCACCGCATTCGCAATTAAATTTTCTTGGATTTAATACCATTTTAATTATCTTCCAAAATGCAAGTGTTCTCATGAAAAAATCTGAACCATGCAGATGTCCACAGGAAACGACACGAGGAGCTCAAACGGAATTGAAATTGGAGCTATTGGCAAATTTGTTATGCTGCTAGGATCCCTGTGTATACCTTTACACATGTCCTGAAACGGTAGACTTCGCTAAAAGAATGTAAAAATCTTGGATTTGAAGGAATGATAAATTGTGAACAGCTTTTTTTCTTGGATTTGAATAATAAAGGTGCGATGTGATGAACTGTAATGATTTAAGCTTGACTGCTAGAATTTCTTGTCCTATCTCAGAATGCTTATTCTTTTGGTTTTTCTCTATGATCTGTCAGATCTCTACCGTGGATAAGAATGAAATTTTCTCGCTCATCTCTGCAAATACTACCATTTTCTTCCTTTAGATTTCCGGGACTGCAGATGTCCAAAAAATCTTAGGTGCAGATGTCCACATCGAATCATTATCTTAGGTGTAGAAAGGCTTCTGAAGAAGATTGGTTATTAACATATACGTGCAATTATTTTAGAGACTGGCAACAACAATGCCTGCCAAAAGTCTTGGAACAACTCAGCTAATTTTGCCTTGTTTTGCGATTTTCCCCCTCTCCCCCATAGAACGATGTTGCTCTGTGACGATAAAATGAGGATGACAGGACGATTCGCGACTCCGATAGAATACTAGGACGTAGGACTATATCCTTGCAAATCAACATTGTTTGGGGGGGAGGGGATGCCTCAACTAATCTCTACGGATAGAATTGCGAAAAAGTGGGTCATTATCAAGAAATGGCCTAATTGTTACAAGGACTTTTGGCAGGCATTGAAAGTCAAATTTTGTTGATTTTCAAACCTTGATTTTACTGAACAAAAATTGACCAAAATCATTGGGCATCAAGATGAAAACAAAACTGCAAAAAAGTTTGGTTCACATCAAGCAAAATGGGGACCAGTTAATGAACAATATGCTTCACTTTGAGAAGCCTTTCTCATGACAATTTGCCTCATCTTTACACCTTGTAAATCCCCAAAAAATAAAGAAAAAGTGAGTACCATAGTAAAAACTATAATCAGAGAAACTTTTTCAACTCAGTCTAGGAAGTCCAACGCATATTTTCCCTTGCTTCTTGTTCACTATTACTCCATATTACTTGAGCCGTCTATAGATTGAAGCAAATTCAATTTAAGATTTCACTAAGTTTGATGTTGAAGCCTTTCTAAGGCCTTCTCAAAACTGTCAACAAACTTTTACTAGAAACTCGTCGAAGTTTTAAATTCTCAGTGCTGGGTCAAAATCTTAGTTTCTGGTAAAAAATACGTTTTTTATCTACTCTTTTTAGAATGTGTGGTATTTTTTAATTTTGCTCTCTGCAGTTACCTTTTTCTAAACCATTAAAGAAAGCAGCAAGAAGTTAAATTTACCTGACTTGAATTAACGCAAATTATCAGGAAAATACCACAATTAAAGTAGCTAACACAGCAATGTTAAAAACGAAATATACACCACTTAAATAACTTTATGCAGCATTCACTTCCTATAATAACGTAACCGTTTTCAGAGAATTTCTGAGACTTCATATGCCCTAAAGACATCAACCTTATAAGCACCACGGAAAGGATCCATGAAAATACTGGTATGGCTTTAAGCCTCGGTCAAACGATCCAACATTTCACCCAACATTTCACCCAACATCATGTTGGATGAAATGTTGGATCGTTTAACCACCATGTTGGGTCACCGAACATCGTCATTTTCGATGTTGGATGAAATGTTGGGTAGAAGCACATTTACAAGCGATCCAGCATGAGTAACAACAAACAAAAAATGCTCATTAAATTATAATACATTCGATGTTTGCTCAACCAGATTATATCACTATTTTTTATATTATCCCAATAAAGTTACAGACATTTTACTTTCTTTATGATTTATTTGTTTATTGTAAATTAAAAACAGGAATCCTTGCAAAAATTTTCACGGGTGACCCAACAATGTAAAAATATATTAACAACTACATTCGTTATTCTTATAAACTTAGGTCCATGGCTGAGTTTCTTAAATTTTAAGACATTATTGCCACCAACAATTTCTTATGAGTTTCCTACATTTTCAATTCTCTAAATATTGAAGTTATTTATTTTTGTTGAAAAGTACCTAGTCACTATAAAATTTGTCAATACTGTACTACAGTGTTAACAAGTTTTTGAGTGATCTGGTGTAAAAAAAGTAAAAAAACAATCCCCGTTTGAAAGGCTTCTGCTCCCTGGATATCAAGACAATAGTATTGGCAAACATATTATATAATGGTGGACATGTTCAAATCGATTTTAAAATTTACCTGAGTGAAATCGGACACTCCGTCGTGAACTTATGAGAAATTTTCTCAAGAAACATCAAAACAGACCTAAAATCACGACCAAATTTTCCCTTATATTTCTACTTTACAGCAATGACTTCAACACGTTTTTGTACGTGTTAGCCCCATGGGAGGATGAATTCGTCCGGAATTATGCTGTTATGCTCCTAAGAGGATGACGCGTTCATCCTCCCAAAGGGATAACACGTGCTAAAGCGTGTAAAAGCCATTGCTGTAAGGCAGAAATATTTGGAAAATTTGGTCGTGATTTTAGGTCTGTTTTGAAGCTTTCTTACAAGGGCTTTCTCGAGAAAATCGCTGATAATTTCAGAAAGGAGTGGCCGATTTCAGTCAGGTAAATTTTAAAATCGATTTGAACATGTCCACCATTAAATAATATATTTGCCAATATTATTGTCTTGACATCCAGGGAGCTGTGGCTTTTCAAACGGGGATTGCTTTTTTTTACTAACCCGGTATAACAAGCCGCTTATATCCTTATAAGAAACTGTAGTAGACTCTTCCAGAAAACTAACAAACTCTACTAGAAGCGATCAGAGGTCAGTTCGAAGTTAAGAAATACTTTCAAGTTTGGTTATGAGCTGCAAGATTTTTTAAACAAAAGTGCATTACCAACCCTAGCTCTTCCTTGTAATTCTCTAGGCTCAGAAAATATATTAGCGGTCCTCAATAAATAATAACGAATTGTGAAATTCAATTTTACGAAAACTAAGAAACTCTACAAGAAACTTTTACTATCAGAACTTGACCCAAAAATAAGAAACCGTACTACAAATTTCAGAGCCCAGTTTTTCTACAAAAACGAGTGTATTCTTATGCCACGCAGTACATTCATTTTTCTTAAAAGAAACCAAGGTCTGGGGTTGGTAGGCAGTTTCTTAAATTTTGGGGCCATTTTGCTAGCAAAAGTTTCTTCAGTGTTTCTTGTATATTTAATTCCCTAAGTGTAGAGCCAATATACTATTTTAGAAGGGCTTCCAAATTACTTAGTGAGATCTCAAAACATGTTACAACATAATTCGCACTCAAAACAATGCTGAAACATTTAATATTACTGTACAGTGTCAAAACATTTTCGAACGACCTGGGAATATTAAAGCTGCAAATTACAAAAGTTTCTTGCTTTTTAATTCAGGTAATGTTGTTTCTCAAGTTTAAAAAAATTAAGCCTACCGCTTCCTATAAGCTGTTTCTTATTTTTTAAAAATGAGCGTAGATGGCTATAATCGCACGTTTGCAATTCAATTGACACTGGTCAATTTATCGCAATATTTTGTTGTGATTGACTAACAAATTGCGATGTTGATCTAAACAGCCCAAGCTGTTCTTGGTAAGAAGATAAGGATGAAAGCCGTACTATTAAATTCTGTCTGTTTATCAATTTCTGAGAAACGATATTTGGTTAATCAGCACACTCATGCTTTTTGTAAGAAACTTTGATCCAGGGCTGGTAGCCAGTTCCATAAAGGAATGTTAATTATTTAGCTAGGGATTGGTACCGAAGAGAAATTAGCCGAGTAAAAAAATGTCCGACACTAGAAAGGTTGGGTAAAAACATTTCTTTGCAACAAATGATGGGTAAAATATAGCTGCGCTGCTTTTTTCTTGAGCTCTGAACCATTTTTAGTGCAACAAAGATGCAAACATATTCTGCCTAATCCCCAAGCAATGCTGATGATGATCATCATCAGTGTGTCCACTTGAGGACTTGAATTTGAACCGTGTTCAATAAAATATACGATCATTCAGGCGAATTGCTGGTTGAGGTTGGGTGAAAAAATGCGCATATGCTCGCAATTGGGTAAAGATACTTTCTCTATAAATATAATTTCTCTTCGGTCCCAACGCCTGGCTAAATAATGAACGGTTCCTAATTTTATAATAATTCAAATGTAGAATTTCTTTTTTAAAGGGCTTCTAAAGTACCTAATACCATATTAAAACAAAAGTTAACAGATGTCGAACTCAAAACATTTCTCAATACTTTACAGTGTCAAAAAAATTATTGAGTGACAGGGAAACTTAAATCTGCAAACTACAGCAGTTTCTTGGCTTTCTTTTAATCCGGGCAGCACAGTTTCTTAACTTTTGGCAGATTGAGCCACAGTTTCTTACAAGAGGTTTCTTACAAAGAAAATGAGTGTAACTCAAAAAGATGTTAGGCGAAATATCCGCAAATAAAAACAATTAACGATTTTAACATAAATAATTTTGCGTTATCGCAAATTTCACTAAACATCTAAATGTGAGACAGACTTTGATCTGTCAGATTTCCAGACAACTTGAAAAATTAAGCATACTCAGGAAGAATTTTTCAACTTGAGAATCAATAGAACTTTCCCGAAATCCGTTTGGGATCGAGCAGAAATTTAGACTCCCAAACGGCTTGCAAACATCAATAGCGAACGCACGATTTTAGGATTAATTGAAAGGAATTCTTTTAATCTATGTTTACCCCTGGGAGTTAAAACTGTCTGACTTCGAGGCAAACAGTTTTTTCTCATAACTTCAAAAGGCATGACGTAAATTCGGAAAAAAGTATGAACTGTCGCTGTTTTAATCAACGAAATGAAACAATGGATAACTCCCGGGAGGTATATCCCTTTACATCGATTCTGAATCCTGTTTTCGTTGCTTAAAATCTTTACTCCTTCCAGAAGCAAGAGTGAATTTCGTAAACCAAAAGAATCAGGTCACCAATAAGTCTACACAATTTACGGTTCTGAAGAATCGATTTCACACTCCAATCAAATCAAAATAAACAACGCAACGAGAGCAAAACCGTGTGCTTGGATGCACTGAAGGCGTGAAATCAATTCTTTAGAACCGAAATCGCTTTCTTATCTGCGACCAGAGGGACCAGAGATGCTTTGTTTTACGGAATCCACCCTTCTCTTTCCAGGGCTATCTGAATCCAGCTAAAATACAAGCAAATACGGCTCGGGTAATGTTATGCTGTGGAATATCCTCACAAAGAATTGTGCTCCCGTTTATTTCTAATCTCTGCACGCTAAACACATCCAGCCATATACAGTGTTACAATTTCTACGCAGTAAAACCGTTTCTCTCATAACTCTGGTGAAACTAAAGTGATTATATCATTTGGTTTTGATAGTATATTTAATTTTTACAACAGTTTTGTAAATAATTCTTGATCATTTTTGTAACAAGATTTGGTTTGTAAATAGGCTTACTGTAAGTATACCTAATTTCTACACTATCTAGGTATGCCACGAATTATTGCAAGCACTGTACAATTGGCAATGNAGTTTTAAGACTAAAATTCTCCACTGCAAGCAATCCTTACACCAGATTTTGTTGACAATTTCTGCTCACAAAACTTGATTGCTTCGTGAAGGCTTAAACAAAACATTCTGTATAACTTATGCACAGTGTTAAAATTTCGAAGCAGCACATACATTAGGAAGATATTCTTTACACCTACAAATTGCTGCTGTTCGAGATGAACGAAGTTTACTACGGAGCTCCCTTTTTATATTTTTGCTAGAACTCATCTATCAATAGTCTTCAATTTGTCTTGTCTTGTTACAAATTTTATCAAGTCTATTGTTGACTTGTTGAACAACTTGCTTAGGCCACAACACCAAAGCTTTGGTTTGGAGTTAGATAGAGGCAAATTTGAACTTTCAAGATTAATACTTCAGCTCTCAAAGCACCAGTAACAACAAATAAGGTATTTACGCTCTAAAGTTAGCTACCAAAGAAGATTTAGAAAATGATTTCAGATCGATTTAAGCAAATTCTCACAGACAGGTCAGACCAGATCTGATTCCTTTTTTGTGCATTTTCTTAATTTTTAGCACCACCTTTGTAAACAATTGTTGCAGACAAATTTTTAACATGCTTTGTTCACTTTATAAAAGCTTCAAACGACATTGTTACATAACACGCACATTAGTCCCATAAGACCTCATAATGATTGAGGGAAAAGCAAACATCTTTGCTTGCAGTCCACCTGCAAGAAAACACCTGGATATATGCATAATGCTAAATACCTGCTAATGTCCAATATTGGGCAATTTCTAAAATTAATTAATTCTGAAAGGTTTAGCAAGTGCCTTTTCTTGCCACTATTTGTTGTGAGACCTCCTACAGTACAGCCCTTGTGCACATTAACATGATAAGAATTCTCAAGAACTTCCGAGACTTTTTCACATTCTGAGGCAATCTTGAGCCATATGAAAGACTGTAAATTTGTTTAAACAAGAATTCCTAAAAAGTTCAGGCAAATGTGCAGCAAATTGGATTTTTTAACTGAATTCGCATGCCGCAACATTATTTTAAAACGGCAACATTTCATATTTTCTTTCTCAGGCCACTGACTCTTGATTTATTGATCATTGTATGGTAGATAAATTGGTAAATAGGGGCACTTGAGTTTTTACAATGTCATCTTCAGCTAATGGCTACCCCAATAAAAATTTCAAATATCACCAAAAATTCAATGTCACAAATCGTAAAACATCTCTTTTCTGAGCTTGTGTCAAAGACCGAATTGATTTCTGGGATTTCAATTTTATTGCTACTGGAAAGAGACAATAAAGTTAAAGCTTGAAAAGAAACAATAGTTTGAGCAATAGTATTTTAGAAAACCCTGTAATTTTTCCCAAAAAGCATTATGCTGCAATTTCATATGAAATTTTGGGTTCTAAATGATAAAAGAGCTTTATCACAGATACAAGCAAACAAATTGGGAGTTGAAAAAGATACAAAAATAAATATAATGTAATCATCTCTTACAGTTTCAAAGTATGCATCAAGACCAGGGTGCTCCTAAAGCAGAAATTCCCACAAGCGCTAAACAATAGGTAGACTTTGAAATATCCCGTGAATTAATTAATGTCCTTGACCCAAACACCCTGAAAGGGAATTTCAAGATTGGGGATAAAGCCCTATTTTTGTGATTTTCAAAAAGTTTATGAGGAGTACTGTATCACTCTTATAAAAAGAACACAAGATTTCTTTAAATAAAAAGATTTTTCAGGGATTTTTATGACACAGAATAGGACTTTTGCTCAAGGCATAAAAGATCTTTTAAAAGTGTTTTAGAAGCCCCTAGAAAGTTTTAATTTTATTTGGTCACCCAGTAGAGGTCAAAGTATGTCTAATGTTGGGCTCTAAGGTGAATTTAGCTCTCGTGATTTCTCAATTAACTGCTCTTGAATTGTGCAGTGTCTGGTCTGACCATCAAAATGATGCATCCATGCTTGATTGATAACAAGCCAGTCAATTGGTAACTAGGGCCACTTGACATTAGTTCTGTAGTTAGCCTGGTCTGAGACATCTATCACCAGCACCAAGGTATCACCAGCACTGAGGAAAGCATAAAAAGCAATAGATTCTATTAAAGTAGCTTTAGCCAGCCTGTCAAATTTTAACAAATCAAATCATGCTATATCTTGAGTTCATCTATGGGCATGTGCAAGGTAGTCTATTACCTTTATGGATATCTAAGGTCATTTTGAACAAATTATGTCCAATCAGAAAAGTAGACCAAAAGTCTACACATCAATTTCATTTCAAATTCCAGGCTGGACTCTTTGTATGAAAGGTTAGGACTCCAGATAATTGGATCTGCCCTTGTTTACCTAGCATGGTCACGATTCTTCTCCATGAAAATGGAAGTTCTGTGCTAGTACCCTGTTTGTAGGTCAAGGATTCAGCTTTTGCTATCAGCTAACTAAAAGATTCTCTTGAGCATTATGTTTTTGTTGCATCTGGGAAATTGGTAATGTGACAAAATTTCTTTACCTATGTTCAACAGAACCAAGCGTAGGCTAGCTGAAAGTTTACTTCATAAATAAGCTTTAGATCTTAGAGATCTTATACAAAATCAAATAATGATGCAAACTAATATGGATGTTATGATCATCTGATGGTAAAAAAAAAGATAAATATATTTAGTTTAACAATCTAGGCTCCAAGGATTTCTCACTTTATGCAAACTTACCAAATTTACCCTAATAAATCCTAAAGTGCAAAAAGCAACTGCATCCATCAAGATAATTTTCAAAGTCTCCTAACATAGGTTTGTCAAGGTTTGCTAACGTAGGTCTAGTCAAATAAAGTCACCTTGATACTGTAAGTCTATTATATGAGGCTCAGCTTATGCTTACTCATAGTTGAGGAGGCCGACACAAACTCCAAATCTCCCTAAAGTAAGAACATAAAACAGTAGACTTATAGTTCTTTTCAACTTCTCTAAGCAAAGAAGAGCTAATTTCAGACTCAGCAAAGATGAAACCATATGGTCCAAAAAAGTTGACATTAATTGTAATTATGTCAAAGTAAAATGACAAATGAAAGCCTAGAGTGAAGTTACTTTCCTTATTGCATTTTATCTTTTAATCATATTGCTTCATAAGATCTATGCCTGATATGAAGTTCACAAGCTAATGAAACAGGTTAGGCTCTAAGTATCCAATTTAGATACTGTTGAATGCATTCACAAAACACTCCTAAACATTTAAGCTTATTACTATATTTAAGCACCTTTATCAATGAGGATTTTTGATCCCTCTGTAAACATAAAATTTATGAAAAATTTCTGCCACTCATCAGAAACACATTTCCCCAATAACTTTGTGTCATAGCTTAAAAATTGTGTTGGCAGAACAATTATGATATATACATTAGTCTCCAGTTTCAAATTCTCTAAGAGCATATTAAATGAATTCTCAAGTGACAGGGTGCCATTGACATCATTACACCTTTCACTAGTTCATCTGGACATTAACTTACTGCCAAAAGATGATGTCAAATGGATTAATTAAATTCCTGGAAGATATCTAAAATTTTCATTGCGATTATGTGATAAATTTGTTTGTTGACATAAAAAAGAAGGCCATCATCACCTTGTCTCCAGGCCAACTTTTCAAAGATTTCACATTACCTGTTGGTGGGAATCTAAAATTATGATATAGCAAGTAATTTGATTAGGAATTTCAAAGGTTTTGAATTAATATATTTAGAAATATTTGTGTTCATACCTCGTATAGTCTCACAATATGAGGATGACTAAGTTTTCGCATGATTTTCACTTCTCGCTCAACTTTCCTCAGATTATCGTCATCCAGCTGATTTTTATCGATCATTTTTATCGCAACCTGGGAAAAATCAAACAAATGTTCAAATTTGTCCTAATTATTGAACTGTCTAAGATTTAAGCGATCAAATCGTTGAAAACCATCTGCGTAAGTTTTGGTGCTTTTCTTACTTGCATGTGGGAAACGGGCCTAGTCTTCCGATTGGGTTTCAAACCGGGAATCATTCGATGTCATATGTCAACAGAGTAAAGCCATAATATTGCTCTTTGAGGAAACTCTGCTAACAAATCTATCTGAGAAAATTGTCAGCAATGCTGCACAATTTTTTAGCAAATCCCTCAAAATGATAATACAAAACATTGCATTATGTTACTGCAAAGGTAGCCAGTTTTAGTGCCTGAGGAAAATTAATCTTTCTATCCAGATATTTTGTGGACATTACTTTTGGTTTCATTCAGATTGCAAAAAAGAAAGATCTTGGCTCAATCAGGCTCAATCTAGAGAATTCTGCAATTTGCACTCAAAAAACTTTCCAGAGGTTTTATTTCTCATGATAAGGAATGAATGCCATGGGTACAAAAAACTTACCGATAGCCCCTTCTTTATGATTTACTGAATTTTACGATTAAAACATCTGTCTTTTATTGCAAGGGAAAGGTTGCAAAGATTTTATTTAAATAAAATTTCTTTGAACTTCTAAGAAATATTAAAATGCCATAAATAATTCCCGATTTTAAAGCAGTTTTTCCTGTTTACTAACCCAGAACATATTTTTATCGTCCTCCCTTGCATTTCAAGTTTATCAAAACTGAAAAATGAACGCAAGAAACGTTTTCAGGATTGCATAAAAAATCACGATTGCGCAAAATACACATTTGTACTCCCTCGCAAAAAATCCCAAGAGCAGATATTATACTGCTGGAGATCGATGACATTTTAATGGCATCATCCAACTACACACTCTTGCTTGTTGCGATAGAAATTCATAACATTATTTACCATGCAAAAAATGTTCAGCGCATACAAACCTTGACATTAGCAGAAGTATGCTTTGCACATTTAACGACAGCAAAATTCCCTTTTCCTATTGTCTTTCCAATCACATATGATCGTATTTTAGTGGGAGCGCGAGATGAGCCACTTCTCTCTGCTTGCTCCGCCATCTTTGACAAATAAGATTGATTCTGAAGCGAACACCGGACTCGCATTAATTAAATATGTCTTCTTAGGTACAGGTTCAAAGTAGCTGATCACTGCAAGCCGACAAATTTTACACTTTCCCTTCCAACTTTCACAGAAATGTTTTTCTTTTCCCTTTCTTTGCTATTGGTAACCAATTAGACACAATTTCTTTACATAACTTCATTCATTGACCAATCCAGTGTATACGTTCTCCGAAGAGATCAAAATTGCTGCAGTTTCAATGTAGCTGATCAGTTCAAGCCGACAACTATTTTACACTTTCCCTTTCAACTTTCACAGAAATGTTTTTCTTTTCCCTTTCTTTGCTATTAGACCAGGCGGAGAAAGGGGGTATCGTCCCCCGACGGCGAAATTTATGAGACAAGGTGGATTTGGTCAATCTTGGGGCGCTAATTTCGAAAATCGATGTTATACGGGCGAATTCGGGGGCTTTCAGCCTCGTTTTGATGTCGAAAGTCTCGTTTTCAACATATCGAGCAATTTCTCCTTTTAATTGTCTTAGAACGTACCAACTGCTGTTTAGAATAACTAAAAATGATAAAAGACAGAGCCTGTGGATAAATAAATTGTTGCTATAACTTTTTTGGCAATATTTGTCTCTTTCTTGCCTCACTTTCATGTTTAGGTTCAATATTTGTGAGAAAATCAATCTTCTTGCATATACTTAGGGCCACTTACCAACGAAGGCAGTTCAGATCAGTTCAGAGAAGACTCACAACAGTACCTGACAGTGATATTTCAATTCCCTTTAGATCGTTATTAGTGATAAAAAGGACCAGGCCTCGTTCTCATGTGGTAATAAAAGCTGCAAAAGGAATATTACGATCAGAAATTCTTGATGTGGTATAGATTTGCAACTTTTTCTTGGGAGTTTTGCACCTATGTGTTGAAATTCTGAAGTGGTTTCAAAGTTAATCCGAGGTTTCAAATGATAGTTCAATAATACATCCAAGTTATAATCATAAGGTACATAGAATTTGCTCAGCAGTATTGCACGTATAGGAGCATACAGTTCAGCTAAATTGTAGCTTTCTAAAGATATCATAAAAATGTATACATCTTCGTGTCTGTTTCATCGCTGTTGTCAGGTATTGGCACCCTCAATGATATCTACTTCTTTCTTACTGCTATTGCAGCCGTTAGTCGAAGTTATGGGAACATATCGGCGAAGTTATGGGAACAGCTATCATGGTTCCATTTGTTGCGATCTGCATCCCATCCAACATTACCTNACTCGCTGAGCTACCCATTTTATGTATACCTCAAAAAGTCAGCATTTCTGCAGTTTCAATGATCACTTCAAGCCGAGAACTTTTACGCTCTTGCTCTTCTCATTAACATAGGTATTTTTCTTTTCCTTGCTATATTGGCAACCTGTTAGAAACTTGCAAACAACCAAAATGAATTTACTCGTTGATCTACCCAGTTCGTATATTCTCCAAAAGGGATTATATTTTTTCGTTGTTTCAATGTAGCCGATCACACCAAAAGCAGACACCCTTTTCCGCTCCTTTATGTTACAAGACTTTTGCTTTTCCTTCAAAAGCAACCCATTAGACACTGAAGAAGAAACAAAAATGAACTGTTTTCTCCAAGAACGCCAACATGCCTGCGGTTTCAATGTAGCTTAGACCAATCCAAGCCAGCACCTTCCATGCTCTTTTTTTACCATAGACTATGCTTTTGCCATTCAAAAATAAAAATTTCCCTGCGGAACCCGTTTGACACTTGCAAGCACAACCACCAGAATAAATTTACGGCTCAAAAAGCATCGAAATTGCTGAAGTAATGTTTCAGTTTAGCTGGTTGGTCCTCCCGGACAACTTCTTGGTGCACTCTTTTGTACAATTCTTTTTCCTCAACCCACCTTACACTTTGCAAACATTAAATATGCTCCAAAAAGATGAAATTAATGCAGTTTCAATGTTTCAATTTTCAATGTAGCTGATCAGTCTTCGCAGACAACTTCTGTCTACAATCTTTTGCACAGTTCTTTTTCCTCAACCGCTACGATATTTAAGTTTGGCAACACCAACAACCAAAACGAATTTACACACTGATCTACCCAGTTTGAATATGCTGTAAAAAGATAGTAATTAATGCAGTTTCAATTTTTCACTGTAGCTGATCAGTTCTTCCTGACAACTTGCACTTTTTGCAGTCTTTGTAAAATCATTTACTCAACCCACATCACACTTTGCAAACATCAACAACCAAAATAAATGTTTGCACTTGGTCTACCCACTTTAAATATGCTCCAAAAAGATAAAAATTAATGCAGTTTCAATGTTTTAATGTAGCTGATCAACCGCTACGATATTTAAGTTTGGCAACACCAACAACCAAAACGAATTTACACACTGATCTACCCAGTTTGAATATGCTGTAAAAAGATAGTAATTAATGCAGTTTCAATTTTTCACTGTAGCTGATCAGTTCTTCCTGACAACTTGCATTTTTTGCAGTCTTTGTAAAATCATTTACTCAACCCACATCACACTTTGCAAACATCAACAACCAAAATAAATGTTTGCACTTGATCTAACCAGTTTATTTATGCTCCAAAGAGATACAAATTAATGCAGTTTCAATGTTTCAATGTAGCTGAACAGTCCTTCCTGACAACTTCTACATTCTTTCTTTGCAGTCTTTGTACAATCTACATACCAGAACACATTACACACTTAACCAGCATCAACAACCAAACTGAAATTATTCATTGATTTACACAGTTTATATATGGTATACTCTACACTGGGAGGGAAGAAAATTCAGCAAATTGCTGCAGATTTCAAATTTGGCAGCGCAATAAAGGTTTTTGGCCAAACAACAAGGCCCCGGATATGATGTTTGGGGAGGGTTTACCCTTGGGATAAATTTAGAAACACGTAAGAAAGGAGGCTGCTATTCATCGACGTATCACCCTATGAGTTGTAACTGAAGAACAAATCTTTAATTCTGCTGGAAGAATAGCAAGTGCGTCATCAAATTTGAATCGACTTATGCTAATTCCACAATTTGCTTTTTGGTAATTCATCCAGGCAAATCCAAGGCAATCGGCTTTTCGTGAAGAAAATATCTCAGGTCCATTGGGTCCATTCACAGGAAAATGAATTGCCTGTACTTTCTTACTTCGGAAAGAAGGTCCTCAAGTTTATTAAAAAGCTCTCTTCGCAGATGAATGGGGTTGGGGGAAGAAATAAATGCTTTCAGGTCTGTCACCCAAATGAAATACCCTAACATTTCTTGTGGTATTGCCAAAATTTACTCCCAAGTATTTCATCCCCACCCGGCATTTTTATGTAGAACATGTATCAAGTTCATTTTCAATGCAAAATGAATTGCCCTCGCATTTTCTTGCCTTCAGGTTCATCTTTGAAAGCTTACTACACACACGGGCATCGCCAGGGGGTGGACTGGGGTGGGCATATCCACCCCAGTTTTCTCAAGGCGGTATTTGTTCATAAGCAAAAGCGGTGTAAGAATGGCTGGAGATACCTTTCAGAACTTATTTCTATACTAAGCCCACCACACTTTTTTAGGGCTGGCAACGCCCCTGGCTGCACAGAAGAATCGGGTAATGGGTAACTCAACTCAATGCCATCAGATCTGGCATCAGAGTAAAATAGCTTTCCTTTCTTTTCCTTTCATCTGAGGCAACCGGCATTTTGGTGAAGAAAATATTTCCAGGTTCATTGACTGTCACATGCTGAAGCACCCCAGAAGCAAATGTTTCTTCTTTAAAATCTCCCTCATAGACCAAGGTAAGAGGTAAATTCTCTCAAAGCAACCTGCATTTTGTGAAGAAATTAGCTCAGGTTCTTGAAAATGTTGACTGGGTTAGGAGTAGAAATGAATGCTATCAGTTTGCTTGCCAAATGAAATATTCTTACGAGTCTTGNCGTGAAGAAAATATCTCAGGTCCATTGGGTCCATTCACAGGAAAATGAATTGCCTGTACTTTCTTACTTCGGAAAGAAGGTCCTCAAGTTTATTAAAAAGCTCTCTTCGCAGATGAATGGGGTTGGGGGAAGAAATAAATGCTTTCAGGTCTGTCACCCAAATGAAATACCCTAACATTTCTTGTGGTATTGCCAAAATTTACTCCCAAGTATTTCATCCCCACCCGGCATTTTTATGTAGAACATGTATCAAGTTCATTTTCAATGCAAAATGAATTGCCCTCGCATTTTCTTGCCTTCAGGTTCATCTTTGAAAGCTTACTACACACACGGGCATCGCCAGGGGGTGGACTGGCTGGGGTGGGCATATCCACCCCAATTTTCTCAAGGCGGTATTTGTTCATAAGCAAAAGCGGTGTAAGAATGGCTGGATATACCTTTCAGAACTTATTTCTATACTAAGCCCACCACACTTTTTTAGGGCTGGCAACGCCCCTGGCTGCACAGAAGAATCGGGTAATGGGTAACTCAACTCAATGCCAATGCCATCAGATCTGGCATCAGAGTAAAATAGCTTCCCTTTCTTTTCCTTTCATCTGAGGCAACCGGCATTTTGGTGAAGAAAATATTTCCAGGTTCATTGACTGTCACATGCTGAAGCACCCCAGAAGCAAATGTTTCTTCTTTAAAATCTCCCTCATAGACCAAGGTAAGAGGTAAATTCTCTCAAAGCAACCTGCATTTTGTGAAGAAATTAGCTCAGGTTCTTGAAAATGTTGACTGGGTTAGGAGTAGAAATGAATGCTATCAGTTTGCTTGCCAAATGAAATATTCTTACGAGTCTTGCTTTCTGAAAGCAACTTCCTCCAAAACAGCCGGCATTTTTGTGAAGAAAGTACCACAGGTTAATCCACTGGAAAATGATGGTGTCATTGTACGGTCAGGGGGATGAAGGAAGCAGTTTACTTTGCAGAGAACTGGCGGGTTCATTCACCTGAAAATGTCGGCATCTTCAAAAGATTCTTTCAAAGACACAAAATGAACGGGGTTGGGGGTAGAAATCAATCCCAATCACAGATCTCAATCAATCCCATTGATACCATCAGATCTGGCAGGAACTAAAATAGCCTTGCATTTTCTTATGGTAATTCGTATGACGTAAGCTGCATTTTTGTAAACAAAACATCCCAGATTTCATTCACTGAGCTCCCTTCGCAGATGAATGCCATTTGGGGTAGAACTGTCAATACAATCACATCTTGCAGCGAAATAAAATAGGGTGGAATTTTCTATGGTAATTTGTGTGATCCGATTGACATTTTTGTGAAGAAAGTACTCTGAAAGTGTTCCTGGGGCTCAAAGTATTATTCTTTTGAAAATGTCAGCATCTGTGAAGGTTCCTCAAATGAATGGGGTTGCTAGGGACATGCCAGGGAGTAGGAATCAATGCTATCCTATCTAGCAGAAAACTAAAATAGCCTTGTGATTGTTAGGGTATAATTTGTATGACGTAAGCAGCGTATTTCTGAAGAAAGTATCCCAGATTCATTAAATAGAAATCAAAAGACGGCATCTCCAAAAGCTCNGTCTGTTCTGCTGAGAAAATTATCGTCTCAAAATTTTTTGGGAGAAAGCTGGCTATTTTGGTATAACGTATACGTTTTGAAATTTGAGGAAATAGACCGTTTTGCCCAACAACAGTTGTGTTCTCTTGTGTTCTACTTGTGTTCCCTTTGTCTTCACTTGTGTTCTCTTGTGTTCCATTTGTGTTCACTTGTGTTCCATTTGTGTTCATTTGTGTTCACTTGTGTCCCACTTGTGTTCTCTTGTGTTCACTTGTGTTCCACTTGTGTTCTCTTGTGTTCACTTGTGTTCTCTTGTGTTCTACTTGTGTTCCACTTGTGTGGTGTTTTAGATTAGATCCTCTGAAAGTGTTCCTGGGGCTCAAAGTATTATTCTTTTGAAAATGTCAGCATCTGTGAAGGTTCCTCAAATGAATGGGGTTGCTAGGGACATGCCAGGGAGTAGGAATCAATGCTATCCTATCTAGCAGGAAACTAAAAATAGCCTTGTGATTGTTAGGGTATAATTTGTATGACGTAAGCAGCGTGTTTCTGAAGAAAGTATCCCAGATTCATTAACTAGCAACCAAAAGTCGGCATCTTCAAAAGCTCGCTTAGCAGATGAATGCTGCTTGGGCTCTTTGGGGGTAGATTTATCAGTGCCATTATGCATTATGCAGAGCATCTTTTAAGGATTTCTTACTGGTGGGGAATCCATTGAAAGGGCAACTAAAGATAGCCCTATAGAGCGTTTTACAAAATCAATAAAACATGGGGATTTTGTTATTCTATCGAGTCTTCTATTAAACCTGTCTTCAACCTACATTCGTGATATTTTGAGCACAGTTTTTGGCTGAAAAGGGCACTTTATTGGTGGGGAATATGGGCATGACTGGTGGGGACATTGAAGGGGCTGGTGGGGACTTTCCACACCACTTCGTATGTTAAAAGATGCCCTGCCATTATGCCATCTCATCTGGTAGTGAAATAAAAGAGGGGGGGATGTTTCTGTGGGAATTGAATTTATACGACCCCCAACTGACATTTTTGTGAAGAAAATGCCCCCAAAGTACACCGTGGGGGCCCAAAGTACCCCCAGATTCATGCACTTATTCAAATGAAAATGTCTGCATCTTTAGAAGCTCGCTTCGCTAATGAATGAGGTTGCAACCGGTTGCTAGGGACATGCTTTGGAGAAGAAATCAATGCCATCCTATCTAGCAGGAAACGAAAATAGCCTTGTGATTGTTTTGGTAATTTCTATGACGCAAGCAGCGTTTTTGTGAAGAAAGTACCCCAGATTCATTCACTGGTAATCAAAAGTCGGCATCTTCAAAAGCTCGCTAAGCAGATGAATGCTGTTTGGGCTGTTTGGGGGTAGATTTATCAGTGCCATTGTGCCATCTCGTGACATTTTTGTGAAGAAAATACCCCCAAAACCGAAAATTTAAGAAACTCTAGTACTAAGTTCAGAAAGGCCTGAGGAACTTACAAAAGCAAAATTCAAAGATATTATGATAAATATGTCGTGGAACCCTTATTCTTGAGTGATATTAACAACCGGTTTTATGTTTTGAACGTAATAGAACACTTCTTCTTCACACCTGATGTTTTATATGTCAAGAAACATATCTGCAGCAGTGTTGGAAACTACATGATAATTCATGCATTTAAAAAATACGAAACAAGTTAAGAAACTTTTAGTACTAAAGTGCCAACATTTTCATGTTAAATTAAGAAACTTTTAGTACTATCGCCTGACTCAAGTCTCTTATAAAAAAAAACGTATAACCCTTGAAGAAATCGCCTTGTTGCAATTGTTGACTTCATTCATCTCGATTCATCTCATTCGCTAATCCAGCAGCGTACCTCCATTCATAAATCTGTTCATTGTTTACCTAAAAATAGACTTACTACCTACAGTACTAAGGATTACTCGTTGTTTTTACTCCATTTGCCCAAACTTAGCCCTTTTGCCCAAACCAAGTCCCATCTTCAATGCAGGACTGGCAAGAGAAATATGACTACATGGTAGGGGCCTATAGTACAGAGCGAAAGCAAGAGGACTTGTTGTCGAAAGTCAAACCTATAAATTTGAGCTAAATTTGGTCATTGATCAACATGTGTGCTTAATGTCAGTTTAAAATGGGAAGTAGAGAGCAGAGATGCTAAATCCCAAAGGTACAAAGTTGACATTGATGAGCATTTCCCAATTAACACATCTGAACAAGACCTGGCATCTGGACTTGATCACCAAAGTGTCCCTGCAACATGTCCATGCAATAAAAATTCAAACTTAGTTTCTCCTAATATGGTACCATACCGGCGAAAACGACTCTTTGATTTTGAGGAATGGCAGTTGTTTGAATTGCAATATCTTATATTTTGTGAGAGTTATTATCAACCTTATGTGATGCTGTCCACTTTTCATTTTTGAAATTTTTTAGCACGCTGTTGTTCATCAAAAAAGTGAACTTTGATTGGTTGAAAAGAGATTCCTCATGTCAGTAAGAAACCATGAAAGAGCGCATATAGAACCACTATGTTTTAAAAGTTTTAGGTTAAAATTCTGGAAGAAGCTTCTACGAGTTGCGTTAAGATTATAATATAAAGAAAACGTTACAAATAGCTCCAAGGTCAAAGCACTTCGTTATTATATGGCATTTGTGTAGTCATATTGACTATGGTGTAGTCTATGGTGTAGTGCAAGCACTGTTTGAAATTGAAATGTTCTTGCAATATTGACGAAAAAATAAGAAACTTTACTAGGCCCACCCCCAAAATGATGCCCGGGGTGGGTACTTCACTATCCAGTCATACGGGGATGTGCGCCAGTTTTGGGGTAGTTTTTGGCACGAAAATTCTGGGAATGGGATATGCTTTTTGTAGGAATTTTCTGGGATTGGGTCTAATTTTTACTAGAAATTCTGGGAATGGTCAGGTTTAGGATAAACAACAATTTTACTATTGTTTTGTAGTGAAAACACTTGTCGGAAACCTCACCCATATTCTGGGATTGGGTCTCAAAATCCCGCCTATATTCTGGGATTGGGTCGTAACAGAAATTCTTGCAACGCACACCCCCATATGACCCAATAGTGAAGTGCCCCCCC